>JAHQZX020002422.1:0-44381 GCA_019804575.2 Pseudotulostoma volvatum | reverse complement strand
AATCATATCGGCTCTTTGGTGACATACGTCATCGACTTTCCGATATCCCTGAATGCATAAATCCTTTATTCCAACAGGGGATGCCTGTGCTTTCGCGAAAGTCAACCCGATTGTGTTTAAAGTATGATCGTAAAGTATGGTTCAACTGCAAAGACTATGTGCTCGCTTGTCCTGTTCATGATCGATTCCATTATAATCTAGCATAGGCAGGACGTTAACTTAGGCAGCAAAAGATGCACCGGGTTTGGCTTAGGAAAATGTAGTGAATGTATGTAGCTTAGCCGCTTTCTACCTGGCAGCATTTAAGACAGAAATGGGAGTGAATAGTAAAGGAGAATCCGATGCCGTGATCTGGCCATATTACATACTACCTTGGCACTATGATAGAAAATGCATCACCTGATATACTCTAGACAGAGCAGAGTTGGGTTTGTTGGTCTGTATTTAATCACTGTCTGATCCATATGATAACCCATAAATATAATAAAGGAAAATTAATATATAATTACTAGCAGATATACATAACTATATAATACTAAGTATGAAATTTTGGTTGGTACTAATAATCCAGTGCAATATTCATCCTAGGTTTGTAGATCAATATGATTTGTATCATGATCTGTATAGTTAAGTAATCTATCAGAAACAGTGTTGGATCCGGCGAGGAACTTCTATCACAAACACTGGGAACACGGGCAATACAACTGTACATTTGGAACAAGCATTGGAGCGATGTATAAACACCTATCCAACTATAATTATTTATATTAACTTATTCAAAATCAACAAAACGGGAGACCTTTATCCGACCCGTAGAGTTATCGATAACGACAAGGACATTCAGATAGGATATCTTACGGGGGTAATATTATTAGTAAGTAATATTGGATGGTAGACACATCTCAGAGCTTTAACCATTCAAAAGTTAGTTCTGTTGACGGGCAGGGGCGCATTGAAAACACTAGGCCAATTTGGTTAGATTATCTATCTCTGTCTTGTCACTTCACGAGGGGATAAAATGAGTGTAGGGGGAGTAAGTATGTATACAACAGCTGACTTGGGGCAATTAATAAACATCAGCAATAAAAATGATTTATCGAATCATTAATCATTAATAGAGTATTTCCTCCATTCTCTGCTTTCTTAAAGTTGTTGAGTGGGTTACGGAGCCCCACACTGGTATTGAGAGGGATTATTTGTTTTATTCATGACCTTATAGGGTGGGTCCAACTTGAAGTCTTGAAGGTGCTCGTTTCAACGCCTTAAGGTGGTTGCCGGCTCCACCAGTATCAGCTCCGTCCTAGCCCAGCTTAGCGTGATTAACCACTAACATCGATACATTGCCCGTGATCCAAGCTCGGTATCACCGCCTCTTAAAGTGCGCACAGAGGAGGTCATCCACAAGGCGCCAGTCATCGACCGGGAAAGAAATGAAGGTGATCATCACTCTTCTGGAGTAAGTTGTAACAGCATTATTTGATATTAGAATAATACTTACGCATGCTTATAGGCATAAAATATACACCAGTTTTACTCAATCCGTCCTAGTGGCCGCTTCTTCAGTCTTTCTACCGTTTCAGCCCGGGCCCAATTCACCTATAGTGCATCTATCTCCTCGGTGCCTACGATTCCCTCTACTCTGTGCCCTTCCAGCAGTACCCACATAAATATTCTATATTCTAGTCTCAGCATCCTCTCCTCAGCTTTGTATCACAGTTGCCTTTAGGGCCCGTTTGATTCCCGATGGGGAAAAAAGCGGAACACCGAAAGAAATCGTTCCGTTCCATTCCATTTTTCTCAAATAAGTGGAGAAAAAGAATGGAAGACCCGCTTGGTTCTAAAGTCCGGAAGTTCCACTTTTCCCTCCATTTCTATCAACCAATCCAAACCATCCAAACCAGGCATTCACGTAGCAAAAATTTTAACCCCCGTACCCTGCTATTCAACAATAATAAATTTCTATACTACCCACATATATCTATCTCAAGACCCTTTCGATACTCTAAAATAATGCCAATATGACCCTATCCCCTCACGTCAAATTCGCGCTAGAAAGTTCGCAGTTTTGTGCGATAGGAACGGTGAAAGAAGCGGCAGGAAACCTTTTTCACGCTGCAGCAATTTTGGGGGGTGATGGAATGTTTGGCTTGGAAGGGCTCTGACTCCACTTATTTTTTCTCCCATAGGGAACCAAACAGGCTCTTAGATTGTGATGATCAAGAGCAAGATCGCACCTACGAGATCATGAGACAAGGAGTACCTTACGGAAAAGAGAATAGTGGTCGAGCGAGCCACACAATAATCATACCACATCTATCACTATGCGCATTTTCTCTACATTCTTTATTATAAATTATGTTGGACTTACTTCGGGGTCGAAGCTCGCCTTAGAGAAGTACTCCTTAATGTACATAAGGACCAGCTGCATTGTCACTAGAGAGGAATGTAGGGATCAAGTCGACACCCGATTCTACGAATCTTAAACCGGGTTCCCATCAAGTTCCCACTAAGACAAGGCCCTCTGCTGGTATCTGACACGTTTAAGGGACAATTCGAGCCATAAAGTATCATACAAGAATATTGCTGCCGCTATCGGGGCGCCCCTATCATCCCAACGAGTTAACTGGAGCAGCACCAAGAGCTGGAGTTTATATAAGTCCTTAACACAGCGAGTTCAATGAAGTAATCCAAAATACATGCCATCCTAATTACTCCTCAATTTCCTCATCGTCATCCGGCCCATTTCATCATCGATGTAGTTTCCGTTTCTTACTGGCATGGCGTGCAGCGCTGCGTCGGCAATTCATTGCGGTGCGATCTGCAATCTCCTTTCTCTTTTTTGTTAAGAGTATCTATGAGTCTCACATGTAGTTGGTAAGCTGTTTGTGGGTGATGTAATATAGCTTGAACAGCTTCGGATTGTTGGTAAAACTAGTGTGTTGTGTGAGTGGTTGGCGAGCTCTGGATACGGTGTTGTAGGCCTACACGCAAATCTGATATGTTGTTGATGCCCTCATATGGCGTTGGCCTGGATTCTCTAGTAATAATAACCTTATGCCCATTAAATTGATTTGCAAGCCAGAAAAAGGAGGATTTTGGATACTACATTTTACACTCACGCGCTTCTCTAAGGCGAGCTTGTAGTACCCCGAAGTAGTCTGACATAATTTACAACAAAGAATGTAGAGAAAATGTGGGTTGTATGGCTATGATAGATGTGGTACGATTATTGTCGCGCCCCCTCGCTTTAGCGAGGGAGTTAGGACACCAGGTTAATGATATTATTCTAAGATTATTTGATATGAAGTGCAATATCGCAGTTTCTGATAACTTCACCAAAAACACTAACCCAAGTATGGGATTTTTATGATCCGACATGCGCAATCAAATCAGTGCATCAGAATTATTATCTTTTCTAGGTGGGGAGGGTGGCCTGCAGGGACAGGGGACGTTCCCACCCATGTACAATATGCCAAAAGCCCTGCGCAGTCGGACGGACTGGGGGGAGGAAAAGGCAACTTGAAAGGCGGGTTTTCGTCATAGCCGAAAGGCTGGGTACAGACAATCAAACGTTGGTGTTGGTTAATAATAATAATATTACTCTTCTGGTTCTGTCCATCACACATGATCACCAAGCTATATGAGAGCACGTCATCTGATGGGTCATCAGACAAGGCATCAGTCATTTGCATATCACATCACCTATGTGAAATCATAAGCTAAAGTTGAGTCGCTGATAGCAAGATGCTAGTTTACCTAGTAGTTCCTGTAGCTTGGAGTGCTATGATACCTTCTAGGAGCGACTTGAATGAGCTTCAGCAGCATTGCCTAAAAAATGAAAAAACCCAAGAAGCGTGCTAATCGGTGATTAATGGCTATTGATCTTGTCAATTTACTAATGATACCCAAGAAGATTAAATAAATATATAGATAGTGGCGGGCTCAGACCCTAGCCCCGATGGACACACCTATTGCGGCTAGAGCGTTAGGGTCTGGGACCCAGAAGTTAACGCTATAACTTACCCATTTTATAATTAGCGTATCGTGCCCAATGTTTGATTGCTACTATGTATGTAGAGTAGGTACTATCATATGCAGACCTATGAAATATGTTCTAATTCTTCCGGTTTTTCCCTTGCTTCCATATACCTGGGGTTCCAGGAGAACCGATTGAATTATGGCGGTGGAACTTCAAAATCAGGGTAAAGTAACTCGATCAACCCGAACTTGGAGAAACAGCATAACGGTAGGATTGGGGAGGATTGGGCACAACGACTTGGCAGAAACTGCTGCAATATTCGATAAGCGCAAACATACCACCGCAAAACTTTACCAGGATCGTTGGAGAATATCTTAGAGCAAAGAGAACCGAAGCTTAGTACGTCTATGCTAGGAAAAGTCCTGAAAGCATATAGCTATATACCGCAGCCCAAAAATCTTTAATAACGCAAATTCCATAAAAATAAAATTGAAAGCCACTCTTAGCTAAAATTTCAGGTTTCATAGCTCAACGCAAGCGCCTACAGCTATAGCTACTTAGTAGTATGTATACATTTTCTCAGTTCCGAGAAATTTGATGCTGAATGTGTCGTTTTCTTAAGGCGAACTGAAACAGCCATTCACTAACTAGAGCACTCATAGAATCCAGAGCCAAAAGAAATGGTAAACCGGAAAGATATAAATATCCCGTCTTGCCCATGTATCCGGATGCTTTTCTCGACCACAAGTCCAATTTCGAATATCGTTTCACACAAGGATCTCTTTATGCTCAGCTCTAGTGCCCACAATGAAATGGCTATCAATTATACCCCTTGCGCTAGGGGTAGCTCATGTTTCTGGCTGCGCGGTATACCAATATTGCCACTGTTACAATAATGACGGCTCATGGAATGATACTGCGACGACGATAGCCTGCACAGGCTATGCGTCCTTTGGTGCAAACGATGATATTTCACCGACTAGCTGGACACCACTCGAATGTGATGACCACGATGCAAATCCCTATCTGGCTGGCGATGGCATATTCAATTGCATCTGGGAGTCATATTGCACAGCTGCTGGGGCATTCGGGGGTTACGATGGCTGCCGTAGAAAGATGGGACATGGGTCCGGGTAAATCTAAGCGAATCCATTACAGTATAGTATGCATATACTAAAATATCAAAAGAGAATAAAGGGCCACACTCAAAAACGCAGAACTATTACTCTGGTCGGCCAAACGCGCGCAGCTGGTGGCCCACCAGTTCAACCCACTATGAAAGTGATGATGTATTTTCCTTTCTATCGATTCTAATACGTGCAGGACATGGGCACTTATATGATGAAAACGAGTTTTCTCAACCTAGTTTTCCTCCTTTTGTGTTTTCATTTCTCATTAGTAAGCGGAAAGACCTGTTTAAATGATTTTACTTGTTATTCCCAACGGCAACGCTTTCGGTTGGATCCATCGTTAGAAAACTCGAAAACCAGAAGCAACTTTCCCCACAGTTTTCTATTTCTGAACCGTTGGAGGGGCTCCTCTGATCGTTTTCTGGCTTTACTGTAGTATTGATCAATGCAAATGGGACTGCTGAAGGGTAGGCTTGCTTGAATCGCTTTTATCTCTACATCCACGTTCCATTCTTTTGAACTTAGACTCAGCGGCCATGTGTTACTGCAGCTAGCTCTATTCATCCTAAATTAATGTACCCAAGTTATCATTGCCCTATCAAATTCTATCAGTGGTCTCCCAACTTTGCGTGTAGGAACTACGTACACATAGATGTGGCTAAACTTAAGGTACTTTTCTGGCCCCCTCGAAAAGGATAAACGACTTTAGGCTTTGGGGGGATCCAATTTAGCTATTATTGTAATCTAGTGAGGTGGTAGTAAGAACTAATATGGCGAGTGGTAAGTGCTGAGATAGGTTTTAGCTACCGGTAGTCCAGGTCTTATACTATTATTATCTATGCTTGGACTCCAACAGATACATTCGTTTATATAGTTTCATTTGTACCACTTTACGGGTATAAATACCTACGAAATCATGTACTTAACAGAATCTTTCCTATATGTTCTGTAGCTAATTTCAAGAATCAAGAGACTATTAAGTTTGCCATTTTTCTTAATACTATTCTTAGTTGCCTACATTATTTCTCTTCCAAGCTTCTCTCAGAATATCTCAAGGAGCAACTATAGCTAAGGCTGTGAGGCATCTTATATAGCATGAGAATGTTGGTGCAGGAAAATTCTAGTATTGTCAGGAGAAAGGAGCAACGCTGGGGAAAGGCTGTGGAGAAATGTAAACAAACGTGATAAGGTTTGTTTCCATTAAGCGCATTGCCGTCGACGCGGGCACCTTACCTGTTATGGTAAGGTTTCTGAAAATCTTATAGTGGGACACCGCACGCACGTATTCAGTCGCTTAGTAATATATTAATAATCACATAATTAGTAATATTAGGCTAAACCATAAATGGTTAGCTTGTGTACAGCTGCGGCTATATATGTACCCCCACATAAGGAGGCATCGTACATGTGTACTCGCTAGTATATCCCAATAAGTGACAATATTTCACATCATCCTTATCTACATGAGTTTAAATAGCCATGGGGCGACTATCCAAGCAAAAAAGCCACTCACAGATAATGCATGAATCAAGATGGGGAATAAGGTTAACTGTATCACGACCAAGACCCTGAAAGGCTCTACGCATCTTCGTCCTAAAGGAAGGGGGAAAGGAATCATGGTCTCGGACTTTCTCCCTCCATGGAGCCGACTCAATCTCATTTCACTCTTAGAAGCCCGCCAGGGAGAAAGTTGTAAAGCGCTGGTATACCACTCGAAACAGCGGTTCTCTTCAAGTATGGAAAAGAAGACGGATATTGGGATGGGAAGATGCTTCTCCGCCAAGCTATCGGGAAAGCTCTTCCGATCGCGGAAGCGCTATATCCGGGATATAGTTTTCTTTTTCTTTTTGATAACGCTACCAGCCATTCTGTCTATTCAGAAGAGTTCGATGGAAATACTATTCGCATCCAAGAGATGTCATATATCCACGAAGACCTTTCAGGGAACCAGATACGGGTATAAAAGAGTATTGAACGGGTTTTGCGGGAGAGAAATATCTGGCCCACAACAGGGCTTAATCTAGAGTGCCCGAAACCTAGATGTCGCCGCTGCCTAGAGATAGCCACCTGCAAAATCTGTATTAAGCGAGTGGCATGTGATTCCTGCAGGGAGGAAAAAGTCCATAGCAGCACACGCACGTCCAAGAGAGCATGTCACTCCTGTGTCGAACGAAAGAGCCGATGCAAGTGTGTACCAAAGAGATATTGCTCTACTTCCACCATCAACTTAAAGCAGTGGGGGAAATGTGAGGAGTGTGAGCAACTGCCTCTTAAATGCACTTCAGAAGGTTAGCCATTTTATTAATTTAATCAGTGGGCCTCAAAGTTAACAAACCGACTTTCTCAGAGTGCAGCGCTCGTCGAGTGCTATCCAGGTAACCAGACTTTGCATCACAGAAATACGAACTGGCAGAGAGGCTAGAGGGAACAGCTGGCATCCCTAGGGTAATGTTTTACCCTAAATTTCACTGCGAGTTGAACCATATTGAGCGCTTTTGGTGTCACAGTAAGCAGTATGCACACCAGTACTGTGATTACACTTTCGATGGCTTGCAGAGGGTAGTTCCATCAGTGTTCGCCTACGTTAAGAGGCCCACGATCTTGGGGAATTATTATTTTTGCTTAAGATCAATGGAGCTATATCGCCAAGGTAGCATGGGAAGTTAGTTCCCGTGCACTAGACCTAATTTGTATAATACGCCTTCCCCAATTAGGCATAGCCGCCGATGTATTATTATGTAATCGTATAACATTGCCTCAAAAGCTACCTATTTTCAAATGTCAATTGACCCCACTGCAAGGCCGATATCTCAAAAAAAGTTTTGATTTGTTAAGTGGCCACGAAATATTATTCTAAAACATCTAGAAACATCATATCATATGTTGTGGTGGGTAAAATAGGACGTTAAAAGAGGCGGGTTTTTGGGTTCGGATGTGGGCAGGATTAGGGTGTCCGCCACCATAGTATTCCCACGGGAAGATCATAACAGGGGATATCGCGCCTCATTCAAGAGAAGATGGCACAACGAATGGACATCTACAGGCAGTCGAGGAAGCCGTCAACAGCAGGCTTCATTCAGTAGTCCCTAACACGTCAGTCCCTACGACAACTGGCGTCACCCAGGAGCCGGATCCAACCGTGGAAGAATTCTGGAGACAAGGCAGACTCGCCTCTCGGGACCACACCGCTCGGCAGCCTCCAACAAGGCAACCGGTGCCTAATCCGAGAACTAGACCGGCTCCTAGAAGCTGGCGGACATGACTGGAGGGATGAGATACCTCTACCGTGCGCTGAACTTTACGCTTAAGGATCGGACTTGTGATGATCGAAGAGAAAGATTCCTACGAAGACTGTTGTTCGCTGGCAGACAAGTTAAGCAGGTTGACTCAGGTAGTGACGAAGGAACGCTCGTCCACACCGTATTCCCAAGCCCCTTTCTCCTCTTCACCCAGGAATGGAGCCTACAATCGTATAAGGGCCTGTTCGGTAGCAAATAACGGTCCATTATTTCGTTCCGTTATTTGGTCACTATTTTAGCATGAAATAAAGCCATTATTTCTAAAGCCACCCACGTGACTTTTTTTTACACACTACATGCAGCCTACCAGTAAGAATCCGGGATTTTAGGCCTTCGTCGCACATCTACTATGTCTCCTCTGTTATAGCAGCGACAGACAACAAACAACTTTGATCCCATTGGATCCGGACAATAATAAAAACCCTTAATTCCACATAGTAACATTGATAGCTTTCGCATCATGTTCCTTTGCAGTCATTATAGCACAAGAGTATACAAGCTAAAACTATCAAATTATCAACAAAACTACGGGTCATACATTATAAAATGGTAGCTTCATTTATTAGCCTTGAATAATTAGTTGTGTAGTTCATGATATAACAAACTTTTTCAATGGGCTTAAATGCGACGGCGGGTGCAAACCTTTTTCGGTAGTCATAGCAGCCATAATGCGGCTTCAAGTCCGCTGCCATGGTTTGGAAATGGCCAAATACCTCCGCCGGTAGGTCAAATGCAGTTCCTCAGAGTACCTCCATCATGCTATTGCCCAGCAGGGACCACCAACTAGGCCCAGTTCCAAAAGTGCCATTGGGGATCCCAGGGCACCCTAATGGTCACCGAAATGGAAGAGATAGATAGTTCTAAAACGTAGTATTATTATTTGCTTTGATCTCCTTGCGTGAACTAGCCTCTTCGTGGGCAGGGGAAAGCACTCAGCTTCCCGACCATCTTGTTCATGAGACATAATTCAATGATGCGAAAATTAAAGATACCTATAGAAGAAAAGGCACTCCGACTCCTACCTATACAAGTAGTTGTAGATATCTTGTTTGATAATAATAACAATATGATTATTAGAGTATTTGTGTCCTTTTATATAAGCAGTAATCCTCCCACATTACCTCTGCAATGTGATCTCTTCGCGTAGCCATTTCGCTTGACTCTGGTTCATCAGCAGACCGTGTTATGCCTGCTTCAGGCTCTGTCTCCTGTTCTTCTCGTTCTAGCATATCTCTGTCTGCTTCCTCCAACTCCTCTTGTGATATGCTTTCATGCATAGTCAAGAAGTTAGCAAGACCAGTGAGGGCGATGACTAGATAGCCCTGAGTATCAATAGAGTATTCCGCGACGGTACTGAGGATTTTAAACTTCCGTTTTACCACCCCAAAGATACGCTCGATGACATTGCGAAGAGAGGAATGCCGTAGGTTGAACAGTTCCTTTGCATTCTCCGGAGTCTGCCCCGCAAGCCTTTGCTCTTTCAAATGGTATCTCACCCCTCTATACGGGGCCAGAACAAACTCTGTACAGCCATAGCCCCGTCTCCCAGCCAGTATTTGCCTTTTGGTGTATGGAAACCATGCCTGGTCTGAGCATCCTGAAGCACCCGCCCATAATGTGCGGAGCCCTCCCAGCCTGCTAAAATATACCGAAAATGCATATCAAAGTCGCATACCGCCAAGACATTTTGTGATAAAAAGCCTTTGCGATTCCGGTATCGAGCGGCGTCTCCAGTTGGAACAAACATTGGTACATGAGCACCATCAAGTGCACCGAGGCAGTCTTCAAAGAATGGATAGTATTTGTCATCGTCAAGGATTCGGGAAGCCAGTGGCGCATTTTCAGGTGGCAGAGAGACGAAATGAGTATGTAGAATAAGTAAAGCATCTAGGACTTAATGAAAGTAACTATACGACTATTAAATAATTCTAATACCATTTCAACGAAGCAATAACAACTCACCGACTGATCGTATCCCCTGAATGGGAAAATCTCTCTTGTGTGTCTCTGTTAGATGCAGGTCTAGATACAAGAAACAGAAATATTGCCAGCTTCTCCTCCACTGTTACTGCCCTCGACGATTTCAAGGTAGTATGGACAAGCAGCCAATCCCGTAAGGCCCTGAAAGTGCCGTACTTCATACGTAAGACTTGATGGATCCGCTCATAATTCCTTGACTCAAGTAATTCCTGAACGTAGTTATGCCCTGGCATACCAGTGCGTATCCGTTTCTGGAGAACTCCTGACAGATATTCTTCAAGAATGATATCTTCCACTTGATCATCTTCTTGATCATCCAATAGAAAGAATTGATGTTGCGAGTCCATTGGCTATTAATTATTATTTATAATTATAGAAAGGTGATGGTTGCGTCGCAAGGCCAAAGTTATCGTGTTGGTCTGGGGGAGAAATAATGGGTACCAAGTGAAGGTAAAACCTTTAGTTGAAACTTGTATGCGGCTAACAGCGTTAGCCAAATAATGGTGGAATAACGGTCCCAAATCGTGGTCCCAAATCGTGGCCCCAAATAAAGGGTGTTCGGCTACCCGCTATTATTTAAATAACGGAACTAAATAATGGTGAGATAATGGTTGCCGAACAAGCCCTAAATAGGGAGACGCTGAGCTAAAATGGGTCACGATCGAAGGTAAGGAATGTAACGGGCTAGAGCCTAGGGAGTCACGTGTAATACCATGTAGATTACTCAGCCGCTACTGACTTCTGGCTGAAACTAGCCCCGAAGGGAACCTTGTATATGTACCCTGTTCCTTATAATATCTTTCTTAAGTTTGACCACCTTTCGCAACCCATTCAGTTATCTATATATACTTGATAACCACTTTTATAAGTTGACATAGTGGTGAAATGTTGTTTGTGTTAGTAGTAACATTGGCGTTTTTCAGGCTTATACTAAAGAAATTTAGCAGCCTATCAATTCCCTTTATTGGCAGACGCCAAAAACTTGAAGGTAGTGAGTGGCCCACACTATGCATTAACTAATTAGTATAGGGATAAAATGGTATTACTATCCAAACTACTACTAGTAGTACTAATAAGACAAGCCTACAATACAGATGCCCGAGTTCTCTTCTCCAACCTCCAGCCACTGGCCAAAGGGTTAGTGAAAAAAAATGTCAAGACACAATTTCATGTGCAAAATGCCAAAGAATACGCCTACCAATGACCCGAAGGCCGTTGGACAGATTGCTCCGCCGCGATGTGCAATGCAGGGACCAGTCTGTGGTGGACCGCCTTTATGATCGCGGCCACCCAAACAAGGTAAGTATGAAGAAAGGAAAGAGAAAAAAATTAAGAAGTTGGGGTTGAGAGGGCTTTATATATTCACGGGTGGCGACTATGGAATGGCGCTAAATTAAGCGAGACCTTTTCTCGGAAGATTATTGGACTAGACTCACCAATGAGTCATGACCGTGTGAAGCTTACTAATTTTATCCCAAATATTATGTACTGGTTTCTGTAACGGGATAGCGTGCACCGCGTGTCTGAGGTCACTGAAGTAACCTGAGAGGTTTTCCGGCACTTACACTACAGTCCGCAGTTCTTACGCATTGCTATACAAAAAAAAAAAACCGAATATCCTCAATTTATGGTCATTTTAAAAATGCTCCGGTAAATTTCTAGGATAGGCCGCGCTGATTTCAACTATGTGAGTAATATTCCACCTTTGCAAGGAATAGGGGATAGTTATTCTATATAAGGCCAGCACCCGTTCCGGATTAAGTCAATGTCCTGTGTTTAACGTATCGCAGTCTTGGAATGTCTCCGCAACCATAGGAATCTAACGTTACCCAAGAACTCTTCGTCCAGTGACCAACCTTCTCCGTCACAACCCATGCCTTCCCTGACCTTGTTTTGCAACCAGAAGAGTGGAGCTGGAGCTGCAAACCGCGACCATGTGAGGGCAAGGGTTAAGAGGATGGCCTGCTTGGAACATTCTCAATAACGTCGTAAGTCCCGTGTATTGTGCCTTCGTTGTGTGGTATTGGGTTCAGTGTATGTTACCTGGTCGTCTGTCGCTGGAGCACGTCTACCTCAGGCATCCTGGGATATTCGTCGATATGTTCCTTGAACATATGCCTAATCTCTTTAGAGTAGACGGAACGAATAGCTTCAAATATGAAACAAGTCGTCATATTCTCTTGTATATCATCTACTTTGATTCATTTGCTCTTGAAGATGTCATTTACTGTTAAGCCTACTTCCGGATGAAACATAGACTGTCGAAGACCACCGGCAGGAATGTCCACGCCAACAATAACCTTTCCTGTAGTAGCCGCTTTAAACTTGTTACTTTCACTGATACGCTGGTGCTTCGTATTTTCCATGTAGTTGAAATTATCATAGACAATGACGAGCCGATCCTCTTTGGCATATTCCTTAAGTTTCTTCCACAGTATAGTTGGTCCACTATACCAATACCAAAGGAGAAAACAGCGATGCTTTCCTTAACCTTCTTCTGAAAGTTCCTTCACTATAGAAATAATCCTGTCGTAACCACAGCTAAGCCCGAAACCGTTAAACATATCTAGCAACCGACGCTTCGTCCCAAGGGAGTGCAAATGTATGCCGAATGATTTCTGAAAACAGTTCGAAAGATGAACATTATGAGTGCAAAAAATAATAGAGAGAACTATAAAAATTCGCTACACCTCCCTCTTCTCCTCGCGATTATAACGTTCATCGTCATTCCTCATAAGGGCTCTAAAGAAGACCACCAACTCCGGACAGCGGTTCTTTAACTCATTTTCATACGCCGGAGTGCCCAAGGCTCTTCCTCATTAATTGGAAATCTCTTCATGAGGTCAACCTTGCCTTGCCGAAATACTGGCTATGCTTGGTCAGCCCGTTTAATTCACTCCGAAGCTTCGATATAGCAGCTGTCTTCCAGGTCGCGGTCGCAATATCGAGCCCCTCCATGGCATGTAAGACCTCTTCCTCCACTGCAATTACTTTTGCAAGCCTCCGGGCCCTTACTTTTGCGGAGGGCTTAAAAGGTTCCTCTGCAATGGCCGTTGCGTACGCGTGGATAAGGTCTTCCATCCAGAGGTCAAAAATGTCATACAATCACCTCTTCTTCCAGTCGGTCATCCTCGTTCTTCGAGAGCTCTTCCCACTGTTTGATCGTTTCTGAGTGTCAATCGAAGTTATGGGGCCGTTTGTCGCGGTGGTGAAACGTTCTGGAGCGCTCATACACGACTCAGACTGAGGATATTCTTGAATCACGTCGAACGGGATTATAAAGGACCGGGTCTTAGAGAGTCGTATGTTTTCCGGTATCCAATTAAATTACGCTGCCATTCTCTTAACTCCTACATAAAATAAAAATAAGGTAGGTTCCAAGTTATGGACTACGGCTGGGGGCAACACCAAACCCATTTCAGCCACGGCTAAACGATGACCAAAAGTCCATTACTATTATATGATAGTTTGGCTTATTCATCCATAGGCGAACCTGTTTATGTCATTCACAGTCTTTTATTATGATTATTGCGACAGTGAAAACCACAAGGCTTCGAATATTTACTAAGCGAATAACTTTGCAATGAAAATATTCCGTCAGATATCGGATAAATAATAAAACTATTGTGGAGAAGACAATATTTGTAAAGCGGGTTCATATTTCCTTGGCAATTATTCGCTAATGCACTACATGTAGTGTGATGCCGATCTGTATCCCAAGCCCAGCAAGCTAAACTACTTTGGAAAAGCTCACTAGTCACCAAGCTTATTATTTTTTTTTATGCTGAAAAGTTTAGGCGGTCAGGCTTCTCACCATGTGGGTCTTTTGAGCTTGCAAGGAAGAAGTGTTCTCGCAACTGGGCTGCATGTATATCCATCGTCCTTAATTGACACTAGGCTTGTTGGTATTATTGTTTGGGCTAACATCCTTTCAGTGTGGAGTGGCATGTTGATAGGGGGGGACTATCGAGCCCATCAAGCAATGTGCTACTGTCAAGGGACCGATTCGGAAGATTCTTCTTGGTGAGAGGGTGGCTTTGAATATTCTCTCTCGGTGTTCAGGGATCGCAACAAAGTGTTTGCTTTATCTTTCTCCTAAGGCTTGGAAAGCCATCATACCCCCCATCAATTATTTCGTTTATCGTTTGTTCCCAGAAGAAGTAGAGACGCTGAATGCACCCATCTCTAGAAGTTCTACGCTTGTGAGTGTGCTTCGCTCTCATGGCTGGGAAGGTACCCGTAAAACGCCCCCAGGATTCCGCATCGTCGAGAAGTATGATGGAATCCTCGTTGGTGGAGCTGACCCACACCGGCATGACCTCAACTCGATAACAATGCTCAAGGGTAACCGTGTCTGGGCCCGCGCGAACAGAAACGCCGCAGCGAGTGATAGCACGTCGCCGACTCCTGAATCGATCGCGGCAGCCATCCCAATGGCTGTACAGGCCGCCAAGACAGCTGGAGGGTTTGCAACCAAGGTCGAAGTAGAAGTCCGCAGCATCGAGGAGGCCAACGCTGCCATCGGGGCGGGCGCCGACACCGTCATGCTAGACAACTTCACTCTAGCAGCCGTTCACGTTGTTAGTAGACAGCTCAAGACGCAATGGACCACCAAGGGCGCATGTAAGAATGACGACATCTTATCGACCAGCTCTATCCATCGGGGAACTGGCATCCTTGACTTTTCTCTCAGGGTTTCTTTACGGTGAGCTAAAAGAGTGCACGCTCCAATCCTACTTCCCACAAAATAAACCGAAGGACATGACAGAAACGATAGAACGCATTGTCCTGCGTGTTACGTTAAAGCTGCAAGACGCATTATCTATATTCTATACCCCTCTGAAGGACCCTTGGCTCTTTTGCTTTTGACCCGAATCAGCACCCAGGACGTACATACTGTAGTTGCTACCCTTAGGTAGGTCAAGTGTTGCTACCATCTTCTGTTAGTTGGCTTATCATCTCATCCTCTGGGAGCCTAACCTTAGGATTTGGTCCCTCTGTTGTATTATTTATGATATACACCCTCTCCTGAGCATTGAAATAAACCGTCTTCTCTAGAGACCCCCCCCGTCGTATAAATCGGACTCATCAGCCATTCATCCGATATTTCTGGTTAAAAGGCCAGGGGGCTTGCCAAGTCATCCTCTGACGATCTTCCTCAACTGGTGATTGCAGGCTTCCGGCATGCGACAGAATACAGTGCTTTGCGAAGTGGTTGTGCCACCGGACAAACTGCCTGCCGCCTACCCCCCAGAGCAGGTCTCTTAGCATAGCTTGTTGTTCCCAAGAAATGGTAATACCTGAACATTGCTTATTGCAAAGATGATATTGTATATCTGACAGCTGTTGTATAGCGTTTACTCGAGTTCCTTAACGATAATCCCACCGCGTATCTTGATGAGATGTAGCAGTTTATATTTGGTGAATAAGAGTTAGAAACCACTATTTCTATGATCTACAGGACTTTGACTAGAGTAAAATGGTCGAGAAAAGCAGTGCAGGCACGAGCCGCTGAGACCGCTGTTCCTCTAGGTAAAGATTCACCCTTACCAATAATGTGCGCCGCGGCCACTGTTTGTGCCACTCTTCTAAGCAAGTCAACACCGATGATATATCACCGCTAGAGCCGAGCTCCTGGGGAAACTCATCAGCTTGCCTACACTTGTCGTTGAGACACGGTAGCCAGTAGGCTCGCCATCCGGAACACTCTAGGCTTGAGATCGGAGAGTATTTTGTCCCTCCAATCTTGTGATATTGAGCATATAGAGTGGTTTCTCTCCCGTAAAGTATCCGGAGCGAGTACCAGGAAGGACTTCCTTGCCACAAAGTGCCTTCCACGTACTCTGATATTTCGGAGGTGATTCTTCCTCACCCCCCATGTTATCGTCTTGTTGTTCTTCACTCCTAAGTGGTCGCGGCATACTTAAATCCTCTAGATCCTCGCCGTTGCCAGATTGCACTTCTTCATCCGATGATCGATTCCATCCTTTCTATTGGACTTGGATCAGGCTGGGTAGGAGTCTGAAGCTCAAATATAGTTGATAGGTTTGGTGGTTGAGACATCGACCTCTTGGAACTCTATGTTGTAGACGGCTGGGATAAGGAATTGACTCACTTTCTTGAAGAGGACCGTGTAGCATTCTTTCTTTGTGACGCCATTGATGCTAATTGAGGGCAGTACTCAGATTGGGGGTGCCGCCGCTAGAGTTTGTCCGGTGGGACAACCATTTCGCAAAGCACGATATCTACGAAGCTGACTATGTGGTGGCCCCTACAAGCATGGTTATACTTTCAAGTCGAAATTTCAAGACCAGCATTTCATAACCACCTAAGCAGGTCATTCGCCTGGCCCGCTTGCTAAGCCGTATTTAACCACTACCTATATCGCCGTGATAATATTAAGCCAGCTTGCGTGTACTGAGTATATATACATACATTAAACCCCAGAAAAATGATACTAGATGCGGGATATCTGTAAGACATGAGACTAGAAGGGTAGACCAGAATGTGAGAAATGTGAGTGAAATAGGGACATCACTATACAGGGCATGGCAGAGAAAAGGCATGTTTTGCGGGAGTAGAGAGAGAAAAAGACAGGGCATAGAAGAGAAGAATTAGAAGGAGTGAAGGGAAGAAGAAAACCGCGAGCCTCATCCATTAGATAAGCGATGAACACAGGGTATAAAAGTCATTGAAAGAAAACCGGGAAAAAATGGGCCACCCACAGGTATCACAAAGCATGTCAGATGGTATCACATATCGGGATCGACGTAAATCAGCAAGAGTCACAGGCGGAAAGAGAGAAAAAGAAAGAAACGGAATATGAAGATTAGCAATTGATATGGCCGAGTGACCTCGGAGAAGATGCATGAATAAAATAATCGGGGAGGAGAGAATGGAAATAAGAGGGTTGTGGCAGTCGACATGCGGTCGACATGCAGACGAAACGGATCGACGTTCGAGAACACCTGTCAGATTTGGCAGCATCACCCACAGCAGCACAGACACTTCCACCATCTCTTCTGTGCATCCCGTGCCTCGCTCTGACCTTGTGCGCTATCTCGGCCAGTTCTTGACAATCTTTTCTCTCTTTTCTCCCCTATGGAACGATCTTCACTTTCCATGGCCGGAAACGTAGCAGGTTTCTTGCTGGCCCGCATCGAAATGCTTCTGCTCAGTCCCAACCAGCGACTGAGTCGCCGTGAATTCAGCTGAATCTCGTCAGCGGCTTCCTTCTCCGCTGATGTCAGAGCGGGAGTCTGGGCGGTGGAAGTGTTTAGCTGATTAGGATCGTGGAAATTGCGTTGGGGCTGCTGCCATCGGTAGTGTTCCCGACGGGCCTCAACAACGCGTCGAACGATCACTACAAAATCATGAGCCCCTTTTTCGGTTGTGCTTCGCCGGAGCCACATCCGTTCTTCGGAAAGAAACGACATTACAAAAGGGCTTGTCCAGGGCTGTCCACGGGAGAATGGGATAGGAAGGAGGACATACGTGCAAATGTCTCTTCGATGTTAACCATTTCTCGGGCGCTCGTTTCCATGAACCCGCAGCCATGTCTGCGCGCGTAATCGAGTCCTTGCCTCGCCGGGATGGCCCTCGCATCTTTGAGATCGCACTTATTGCCAGCTATAATCTTCACTGGAGGCGGCATCCCGACCACGACATCTTCCGCTCCCGGCGCCAGGTCTCCCCGCAGACGCTGATTGTCCTCTAGTCGCTGTTCGGTCTCAAGATCGATCATTTCCATGAAATAGTCGAGCGCTTCCAGGCTCGGGGTGTTTGTGATGTCGTAGACGAGGAGAAAGGCATCGGATTTGAGGTTCGACGCCGCCCAGAGGCCACGGTATTCTTCCTGCCCGGCGGTGTCGGTGAGAGATAAAAAGTATGGGATGCCATCGACCGTTCGGGTAATTGAATACGAGTCCTCTAGGTACCAAGCAAGCGCACGTTAATAATCACACGGAGATCCACCGAGGGAATCTTCGCCCGGAGACAAGCGGAGAACGAAACGCATATCGTGGATCGGCATCACGCACAAGGGCCATGGTCGTACCTATGGTAGGATCATACCTAGAGATCGAACACACTCAGTCGGTCAGAGCTCAACCTGCCGGTTCTGGCCCAAATAAGTGCTCAAAGGACAGACGGAACACCTACTCGTGAGTCCACTGGCTGCGTACCAAACGCAACGTAATGGATGATTTACCTATAACCGCCGCGAGCCACCCAGTCAGCATTCATCACCAAGCAAGCACGCAGTTCTTTTTCCGTCATATCAGGCACAAGAGGCGATCGCGCAAGCGAATCCAAAATCCACCCCAGCCCAACGCAACCAATTGGCTTCTGTAGACGACGTACCGCATCCACCATCACCGCATATTGTAATCGAGATCTTATCCATCGCCGGGATTTGCTCCCAGGACCAATTTGAATAGCGGGAGGAAAAGGCTTACTGCCCGCAACCAGGGGACGGAACTGCTCCACCAGGAATCAAGCCAAAAACGAGCTCGCAATGGGAGGATGACGATGTTAAAGCGCACCGGATCGTGCTTTAAGGATGTCAAGTCCCTAAAATCTGTATAGACAAGGAGGAAACCAGGGCTTCAAACGGAAGATAGCTATCGCGCAGAGCCTAGTAGCTAATGATCAATGAGAAGTAGATACCTGAATAGCGTCTACTAAAAAGACCGGAAAGGCCAATTCAAGTACCGGCTTCGATCCTATGTAAGGAAGAAAAAGAAAAGAAAAAGGAAGAAAAAAAGAAAAAAAAAAAAGGAAAGGCCAATAAAGAAGAAGAAAGTTCTGCATGAACATAACCATAACTTACTTGTCTTCTCCACACCCTTTCTTCTTCTTGTTCTTCTTCTTGTTCTTCTTCTTGTTCTTCTTCTTCTCCTTCCCCTGGGAGGATACTATACATAAGTAGCTAGTTCCGTATAAGTTAGTACTAGTAGTATTTATTATTAAGAGTGGTGGTTGTACTGGCGTACTGTAGACCGACCTCGTATGATAGTTAGTACGTTACGCACGTACTAGTTTCTAAGGAGGAAGTATTATAACTATATCATACCATAATTGCAATTAACTTATGATAGGAAGGAATACAATAGAACTGATTCATCCCGATTAGGGATGTACTATGTCGGTACCGAGTTATCATCCAATAAAGTTATATTACAGACATTACAGACATACAAGAATGGAGTAATGAGTAATGTAATGGAGTACCAAGTTCCCCATTAGGTACAGGACTAGTCTTAACCTAAACCTACTCCTGCTTGGTTGAGTTTTCAGTTTTCCCCTTTTCAGTTCCCCGCGCCACCTGTTAATTAAATCATATCGTATCTCATAACTATATCACAGGGGGGGGATGGTGACTAGACCTGACTAATGTCTCTTAGTGGTTTGTAGTCAGCAACCCTGATAAGCACTAAAATCCTTTTTTAATTAACATTAACTTATTATTATTTGTTAAGATGATACTGATACTATTAAATGCTTCCTAACCCTCCCAATCTAAAGTATCATCATCGAACGATCGTACTGACTTATAGTAGACAATTAAGTGAAGAATCGGATTCAGAGCTTTACTAACATCTAGGTTCTTTGGTCCCTCTCATTTCTTAGTAAGAATGTAGGACTTTCCAAATTATATCTATAAATCTGTGGGTGTGAGTATTCATTCCCTTTCACTCCAACGTGCTAGTTGAGCCTTCCTGCCTTGAACGCCCGGTTTCCATACCTCAAATCGTGCTCCACAGGGAGTTGCTGGACTCTTGAATTGTGCTCGCTTGGAGGAAACGGAGATTCGAGAGGAGCAGGATACGGGTCAAATTGTGAATGATCAATGGCTTTCAGAACTTCGAATCTGGATTCTGACGTGTTGATAGTGTTATCCTAGGCCTGTGAATCCCCCAGAGAAGTACTAGAGGATCGCATATTCTCAACACGTTTGGAAAGCATCCAACCCACGCCTTAGGCAAAAAAAGAAGCTGTTTCGGATGGGGTTTCTTGAGGTATCAGTCGTCAACGCGTAGGGTGTGCAGCCAGATCCCTTGAGGTGAGCAATGTTTTTTTCGGTCCGTAAAGGCCACTCCATCTTTCTGAGCGATGGGGGTTCGCAAGCGTTCATCCGGCGTTTTCCAACTATAGATATAGCGAGGCGTTCGGTTGTGGAGATAGATAGCAGTACGGGTAATTTCAGGCCAGAGTTCAGCAGGCAACTTCGAGCTTATTCTCATAGCACGATCTTTGTCCTTAATTACGCCTCCCGAGCGTTCGCCAGCGCCATTGAGATCTTGCGTGTAGGGCGGCGACCGGTCGATTCTGATATGCTTCTCTTCTAAATACTCTCAAATCTCAAGCTTCTGAGTGAACAGCTCATTGTCACATTCGATTTTCGAGGTAGTATCCCGTATTGTCTTTCTAGAAAGCCAAGGTGGTTGAACGCTCCCTTCATTGTCGATGTTTCCCTGTGGGTAAGGTAATATATCTCACATAAACCCTGGCCAGCGATCTGTTATCAACATAAGGTGCCTGGGTCGTAGGTGCCACGTTCTGGCATCACAGGCGACTGGCTTTGCGCTTCGTCCATGAAGTGAAAGCATTTCTCCGGACGTGGAACGCGAAGCGAGTGTTTTCGCCATCGGTGATAAATTCAAGAACGAATTGATCGTATTGGCTTTGAAACCCCGCCACTATTGAATTATCCGACGCAGAATGTTTGTATTGAAGCCTATTATCCCACCAGTATCCCTGGTGGGAAACATCGCGCAATCTGATCCCATGTCAAGCTTTCTATCTCTTTTAGTCGGATCAGTTTCTTGTCCTCGTTCATCAGAAATCGAGCGCTTTGTGAAGATCGCTTTTCTACCGCTTTGGTATGTTGAGGGCCACACCGTTCCGTTGTTTCCAAGGGCTGTGTTGGCCAAAGCGGAGAGATCCTTAAATAGGGATTGGCTCACTCTCCTGCATAAGCACTGGTGAAGTTGGTTTGAACTCCTATTCTACCTAACATACATGATTGTAGCCGTTAACTGCTCTGCGCTGCGGTTCTTCGCCTTAAACTGGTATCATTAGGCTTGAAAAACTGTGGATGTTTCTGATGAACAAGAACTTGTACTTCAATAGGTTGTGCGATGATCGGTCGGTCAAACCCGATTGACTCTGCTAAGTTATCCAACGCGTCTTTTGATTCACTTTAGAATGGTTTACGCCTGGGTTCACAGTTCTCATGCTGTTGTCCGTTACATCACACTCTGGTCTGCTCATTTCGAGAAAACCCCTTTGGGCGATGTAGGGGTTTTAGTACCAGCTTTTCATATTCAACAACCGAAGTTCCGTTCTCGATAGACCAGAACTCTGAGAGAGTCGGTCATAGCCAACCCTCACCGATCTCTGCATGTTTGTCGGCCTTGTCGAGAGTCTTGTCAAGGCAGCATCGGGGAGCAGACAACGGCTCCACTCCGGCCTTAATATTGCTGACCAGTGCTGCCACCTTAGACGAACTATCAGCAGTACAGAGTCTTGTGGAATATGCTGGAGAAAACGGCGCACCATTGATGACAAGTTCAGAATTCAACTTGCTCGGATTCTCAGCCATACTCTTCTTCCGGATGGGCAGAACACCCCACCCAACTATGGCGTGTTTGAGCCTCGATCTGACGGGTTAGCTGGGGATAACTTCTATCATACGTGTATGTGGCTTGCCTACCTTTTCTTCCACTGGGATCCTCACCTTATTAATTGACCCCCTTTAGGCTTTATGAGAGCCTTCGCCATCAAGGTTGTAGCCGAAAAAAAAGTTAGAATCCGACTTGGACTACGAGGATTGACAGGTTCCAAATAAGACGGGCTTCATATGATTCTCACAACATGTCAGGACTTTAACGTGCCGTGTATAGATTCCCGTGCAATGAGGATCAAGGCAATTCTCCTTTCAATACTGGCTTCTTCTTACCCTACCATTGTCGAAGTGAACTTCGTGACTACCTTATTGGTTCTTTCCCCTGTAATGTGTCCATGTACCACTTTGGAAAGAGCATCATCCATCTCTTATTTCGACGAGCCCGGCTTCGGCTTGAACCCCCTTTTAACCTAGGTGGTTATTTTCTTTTCCATCTCTTTTCTCTCTTTTTTTTTTCTTCTCGGGTTCGTTCGCAAATTGATTTAAAATTGTCGACTACAAAGGGTACTGCGGCACTTAGTGCAGTACATGAGAGCCCTATCTGATGGTCCCAACAAAAATCAATCTTAGGATTCTTTTGTTTTTATTTCTATATTCTAGTCAATTTACAGTATGCCGAGCTTTTTGAGGCATGCTTTACGCTGTTCTTGGTCGGTATTCCAGGCTTTGAGCTCTGAACGGTCTGCATGAGCAACTACGATGGCAACTGCTATCGTAGCTATGAGCCAACAAACCAAGCAGATACGTTCACAGAGAAGCTCTCCTGGCCAACCTAGGGATAGTCGAGAGACGCTGACCTTCTTTCATTTGTTTTGTCGCTCCTTTATTTTTTCCTTTGTCTTTCGCTATTTTTTTTTTTTTTTAAAAAAAAAAGTCAAGTCCCGACCCGACTGATTTCTCGCGAGTGCCGGGGTGGGTGGGCTAAAAAAAAAGGGGGAGGATGGAGACGCTTCCTAGGGAAGCGAGACACAGCTTCATTCCTTTCCTGCTTCGGTCCAATGCCCGATGCCTGCGACAAAGATCAGGCAATTCCCGGGCTACTCTGCTCATAATCCACCGAAGAGGCTCCCACTTGGCTCCCCAGCGGACATGTCACGGATACAACAAAAGAGACAGAGAATGTTTATCGGAAAAGAAGAGAGAGTGACTTGAAAGTAAAAAATGTTCGCTTCCGCGGCCCGCGGGATGTGGGCTATTCACCAGCTTTCGAAATTGTATCATTATGACACCGCCTATGGATATATGTAAGTTACTTTGTCCTCGGGCAGCACCCTATGATACGGTCTAGGCTAACCTGCAATGTCAGGCTTTGTTTGATATCAGAGATTAAGGCTATGTGGCTTCTCGGCACCGCCTGGTAAACACCGAAGCCATACCAACTCTCGAAATGGGTCTGGCTGCCCTGTGAGCGCCCCGATGCAGATCCTCATCTAGGTGCGAGTGAAAAGGGCAGGTATAGCAGTTTGATTTATGTCGTCCACGGGCAGTGATATTGCTTTGTCTTGAAAAAAAAAAGTCTAATAAGGAGCACGGGAGTCACCTGTAAAGTGCCTCCCTTCTATCCACTAAGTTATACTTAGGTCGTGCTTGTTGTTTCATGCATCCGTTGCTATCTAATCTGGTGATCTAATCTGTATGAGTTATTTCTGCGTAGTTCGTGTTAGTTCGTGTCTGCACGATCCATTTCCGATGCGCGACGATCCGGTTCCGATGCCTTTGCTGTGAATTTCTGGTGCAAGGGAATGGTAGTGGGATCTGCCGCTATGCTAGTTAAGAATTCCTATATCTTCCACAGATAGATTAAAATCGGGATCCGGGGCGCTCTGATATATTAGTACATGTAGAACCCCCTTCCAGGATATTACATTTCCAAGTGGATTGATCAATTCTAAGACGAGATGCATGCACCAGAACCTACCCTTGTCTTTATATATCCATCTCTACTGTGGGAGAGCCGTCGTGAAATTCACACATCCTGGGAGAAACCGGGCGTAACCTCCAGATTCCCAAGTCCCCAGTCTCACTGCTCAGTGCTCTGCAGCAGCTCCCCAGGTCTCTCTGCCGGTTCATCACGAACCAACAAAACAAGCCCGAAATAAATACTTAGCATGATCCTAGTCGTCGTAAGTTGCAACCCCTGTAATTACACTATTCTTATTTAAGGATTCTAAAAACACCTCCTGTGATTAAAAGATAAGAAAGACAAGCCTTTCTATCATACGTCTGGATAGCTCCCAACACACGACTCTAAAGATTTAGAGCAGCTATCTTTTCAAACTATGCTTAGAGGGTTCGATTTCTCACAGCTTCAAGTTAACAAAGAGGGAGAGAGAGAGAAGTCTTGAGCTTTGATCTTTACCCTTTTATTAATATTCGGAAGGATATCTGTACATGCTTTGCACTTTTTCCGCATGTAACTAAGTAGCAAATGTGGATAAAAGAAAAAAAATAAAAATAAAAAAAGAAGCAACAAAATACAGTTGATAATTATTCTATAAATAGAAAAGGAACATCTCGTCGATGTCTCCGTCCATTCTTCGGTTCTAGATATAAAATTCGCCGTCAGACTCCAACATGTAGAGGCCTCAAGCTGAAATATCTTCGGATCTTTGAAGCATTGAACATTCATATGATAAATAGATATCAAGATATCAAGACTAACCCTGAGTCTTGTCAAACTCTTCTGGTCCCCTTATGTCCGTGTCTTCGTCCAAATTAAAGATGTTGATGCTCCCGGATAGTTGGTTCATTTCAACTATCATATAAGTTATATAATCAAATCCAAGTTGATGTATACCCGGACGAGTTTGATGTTGATTTCTGCTGGCGCGACGAACGGTGACAGCGTTGCCCAGAAATTAAAACGGCCAGAAGTCACCGCCTGAATGCCCCTCAAGTTTCAACCGACCGATTATGTGCAGCTCCCCAGAAGAACTGCTGAAGGAGCCGGTTCCAACGCTCGTCTCGCCAAGAATTAGTTTCCTGCACTAGTCCTTTTGCGAACCGATGACTGCCGGTTCCTCGGCCAATTGGATTTGAGGTATTTTTCATCTTCTAATAAGTTGGACCTATTTTAGCAACCACAGGAACATTCTTCGCCAGATGTTTGAGCAAATTGCCGGAATAAATTTGTGTCCTTGAACAATTTAAATTTTAAAATAAATATCAATACTATTGATTGCCACTTGACTTGCTGCGGAGTGAATATACGTTTATAGGATAGCAAGGTTGAACACTGCCCCGGAATCTCCGACCTTTTTTTTTTTTCGAACGCTAAAAACCCCTTCGGGTCGTATGCGCTCTGCTCAAATAAAGAAGGCCAGGAGATTCCTGAGGCAAAGGTCAACAGTACTTAAATACTATATTTCATGAAGCTCGGTACGTGGAATTCTTAGGATCCATGTAATCTAAGAGAATGATTAGTTAGTATTCTTCTGGGAGATCGATATCTGCCGTTACGAGTATGACTACCATCATAACGGTATGGTGACCGTGAAGGCTGCGGAAGTAAATTCCGAAGACAACGGCGTAGCTGATAGTGTAGCCGATGGCTCAGTAGCCCGCAGTTGTAGGATCTCTCGCTAAAGTTCATCCATCCTCTCCATCATCTTGTCCAGTTGCGATGACTTCTTTTTGTTTCTGTATGGACTTCCCTCTTGCGCCGCTGCGGCCACCGCGTCCAGCTCCTCCCCTTTCATTATTGCCATTTTCATTATGAGATCGGATTCGCCTTGTTGAGGCATTTGAGCGGCTTGACAGGCACTCTGTATGACGGAAGGGTCAAGTATTCGGTCTTTCGGCTTCATGGCGGTGCGCCTCATCCTGTCGGATGATCCGTTAGTGAGGGCTCGGTTAGATCTAAATCTGACACTTACTGTGACGTCAAGCCTCCGATGTGTATCGACAGCTTCGACTTGAAGGCTTCGCTGAAAATGAAGGTGATCATTCAGTATTTCGTGTTTGCAAGGCAAGCCAAACTGTCTTCTGAAATCCCTCATATAGGTGTTAAAGCCTCAGGTCGGCGCCTCGGATCCCTCTCGGACTCAAAGAGCCGCCTGAGCCTGTGGGCACTGGCCATATACCATTCATTTCAAAGGCATATTGACTAATCTCCCTACAAAAGAGGGCGCAGCTCGCCATCTTCTCGTACTTTACCAGACGAATCTGTCGTTGTTTATTTCTTATTGGTCGCGCTTGTTTCTTGTCAGAAGATCAATCTGTTCATGGAGGTCGTGAAGCCTTGCGAGGCGGTTATTCGGGTGCCGTTTCAACACTGGACAAGTTGAAGGTGTAGGAGTACATTTCCACCGGCGTTGAGGCGTAACAGGTGGCCTTCCAGGCCGCTAAAGTCCCATCCGCGTTATTCTCGAAGCGGTGACGTGGTGAAATTATCGTGTTAGGCTATTGAACCGTTCAGCGGTCTTGGCTTTGGTGTTCGGGAGTGCCGCAGCCACCACTTAGATCAGCGCGATCTTCAGGCCCGAGGAATCAGGTTGTCGTGACCTGGTCAATTCGTTCATCTTGGAGATTTTCGCAGGCCTTCAGATTCCCCAGTGTCGAATTCGCCACCCCAATGAGCCCGAGCCCGTTTTTCTGAGGTAAAGTACCAGCTATGGCCGCCTCGCCAAGGATTGTTCCTTCCAATGGCCACCCCACATCTAGAAGATATCGGTAGCCCAATTATTCTCGTCGAATTTCGCCCTCCAAAGAACTTTCCTTTGTTTCAGCTTATCGAAGAATTTCTTGATATCTTTGTGAGGGTAGAGAGTTTTTCCAACTTTGCTAATTATCTCTTGCTTAAAGGCAACTTCATGGCGGTGTCTGGACGGGGCTTTCAGGACGTTGGGCCGGATCATGGTTATAGGTGGTCTTCTGAATCGTCAAAGCCCATTAAACAAATGGGAAGCATGGCATACAAGGAGTACAAACAGCCCTGCTTTTCCATGAGGCAGTGACCTGAGTCCCCGGTCGTATATGCTTCAGTTTTGCTACCACCCATATCGCAGGCCCGGTCAACTCGAGCATATTCCAGTACGAGCCGATTTATCGGAACTTCCGAACGATGTGGGGAGCAAGTTTTGCTTGGGCTTGGGCAGCTTCGAAGAAGGGGGGTGTCGGAAGGTTTTCGTACAGTAATACATCACGCTAGGAAGGACCTCCATGATCCCAATAATAGATAAGTTGAAGGTTCTGATGGGAAATTGGGTAGCTTATTCACTTAAATACTAAGGATTCTTCAGATGATATCAGATAGTTGATGAGAGAAGCCGGGAAGCAAGGCACGTGAGTCGAGCTTCACGGGAGCCTCAGGCTTCGTTCGACATGATCCGGTTGGTCAAATTTGAACAAATTTCGGCCACCTCCCTCTTGGTGTTAGGTACCCGCAGTTCCCAGAACAGTAATGTAATGTACTGTACATACATACGCTATAGAGATACATTTCTCGGCACCATCGAATCCTACATATAAGTCACTAGTGGCTTGTCCTATGTATATTATTATTATTATTACTTATTAATTATTAACTACTATAGTACTTAAGTTAATTGACCCTTCGCCCCTTTCCTCTAGCTATGTGCAACTAGTTTAGGTAGGTTCTGTACTGTACAATAAATACATAGGTTTAAATGTTCTTGTTTTCCCCTTTGTCCATGTCATTCGGCATCAGGACTACCTCATTACCCTATGTACAGTACTGTCCATGTTAGCATAGTGCAACATGGAAGCGTGGCAACGTTCTTCGTATCTGCGGGACGAAATCTTCAAAAGGCTGGGAATTCATGGAAAAGCAAATGAGAAGGAAGGCCGGAGGAGATCAGTCGCCACACACATGCATAGATTAGGTAGATTATACATATATCCGGGGTGCGGGCCTTGCATATATCCTGTACCTATTGATCAGTCATTCAGAACAAGAATGCAGCCCTAAATCCAGGGGAAGATCCGGACACCTTGAGTTTTTGGGGCCACACGGCCAAACTTACCTATTTAATACTTACTTAGGGATGTGTATGCATTATTACAATCAGGTAGATAGGAGGTAGTAGTAGTTTTTATACACCGTTCTATGCCTTAAAGTTACCACCCTCCCTTCCACTAGTAGTTAGCATAGCTCATGTACTGTACATACAAGATCCAGGCCGGGGATTGCGGCGGAAATGTTCGGCTCGCTTATCTCTTTACTAGTTTTCTCCTAGTGATGGAGAGAGCAATCCTTCCTGAGGATGGTAGATCGATACTTGAAGTAGGGGTACTACTATGTTTGTTTGGACTTATGTGACGTAGTACTGTACGGATGGATGCATATACAGTACATTGCACATAGCATGCTCTTCTGGTAGCACAAAGGATTTGTATGAATGCCTTCGTATAAGCTCATAATTCACAGTATCCATAATACTACATCATCCGAAAAGCAAGAGTTTAGGGAAATCCAAATATGCCCCATCTTCCCACACTTAGATATCAATTACAGCTGGCATACGAAGGTGGTCTCATTCCATGCCCATAAGTCTATCATTTGCTCATCTGGTCTCCATATTCCCAATAGTCAACCCGCTGTCACGCGGGAGCAGACGATCAAGCAACAAACCAGGCCAAATATATGCGACGATTACACGGGTATATCATGTCCGGATATGTAAGGGATGTAACCACGCCACTACTTCACGTTGTGATGTTATAACTTTCCATGGAACAACGATTTCGTCTTCCTGCTACGGCAACGGGAGAACCCTGGGCATTTCGGGAAGTGCAACATTGACTAGCAATGAATCCGTTAGCTGTGCCTGGTCCTGACCCGAGTGACACAGGTACCTGCATTGTGTGAAGGTGCTGTGTGCTCAAAGCCGCAAATCCATACCAATATAGACCACCCTTGCACTGGCCATCTGCACAAGAGCCCTTGGTTATATTTTGCATTGGGATCTGTCTCTGAGGGTGAAACCCAGTTTTCCATGGTGTAAGATTACACCCACTGTTAACAACGCCAGGGATGAAACTGTATATTATGACAAACCCTCCAATCTAATAATGTGCATCATGCCCCTGGTAACTCCCTTGGAAGACTAGAATAGTTAGCATGGTCTTCGGCGTGGGTGACTGTCCTAGGAGTAGACGCAGAGTTCCGAGGCCTTTCCGGAGATCTAACATCAACAACTACCAAGGAAGGCTTCCCCATGGAGGTGTTTAGGTTCTTATCACCATGATCTGAGTTCTTTCGAGGTGAGATGCGACCAGTCTGTAGGATTCAGTACCGGAAGACAGCTCCTTCAGCCTAAACTGAATTTATAGAATACCACTAACCTGCTTAGCCCACCGTAATCCACAGCTATTACAGAGATCCCGACTTCCACTCGGCCCTCTCCTCCACTCTGGTGTACTCCTCGTATGGCAATTCACGCAAGCCTTCTCTACTGGGCCGGTACCCTTCTTTCTTTTGCGTTTCTTTTTGCGGCTTAGTAAGCCCTGCAACTCTTCTGCCAGTAGCCGATTGTTTCTTTCGAGTTGCCGTAATTCGAACTGCCAACTTGTACTTCTCGTGGGATTGAGTTCTTCAAATATGTTGTCCTCAGACAGAACCAGTTCATCTTGATTGCCTAGAGGCAATCCGTAGATCTCTCGCTCCGTGGACATATGGAGAGGTTCAGGCATCAGAGGCGTGGAAGTCTGCTTCATGATCATCTGCATATTTGTGGAATCACTACTCATTGTAGCTGGGGCCAATCCGACAGAGCGGGAATGTCCGTCGGACGGCGAAGTAATGACCGGCTTGCGTTGCAGAAAATTCGACCTGCTCGACTTAATGAATCGAGTTTGAGCGATTAAGAATGAAGGCTTCGACCCAGGTTGTGAGTCACCGGGATAGATCGTCGTTCGAGCCTGTAGCACATGGTTTCTTTTATGGCGTAATTCGTGCCTGAAGCTGGCTTGTTGACCGGTTCGGGCCACGTCAAGCGCTTTCTCGAATTCTAACCTGGATTCATCCCTCATAAATTCTTGGATATTTTTTCCAACGAATTCATCCGCCTGTCTGTCAAGAAGGGCCCTAACATTGGAAGATATAAAGAGAAACATCCCTGATATCGACATCTTCGACCATATGTCACTGTCCCCAATCCCTCCAGTCTCGAGGATTGCAGCTCGGCTGAGGGCATAAACCGGGCGCTCTCTTCCAGAAAGGATCAAGCATCTCCTGCCTTTCTCCGGTTCTATATGCAGGGATCCATGGCTTTCAAACCACATGTATCCGCTATGTTTCCTCCTTATTCGATAGACTAGACTGACAGGAGACCCAGCTACACTCTGCTCAAGTTCCCGGATAACAGGCGCAATGTCGCTGGGATGACAAACCGAGGACAGTGCTTTCCCGATCAGCTCACTTGCATCGTATCCGAGGAGCTTGCGACTCGACGGCGATAGGTAAATGAATCGTCCCTTCAAGGACATGACATGAAGGATATCATCTGTATTCTCAAGAAGGACCCGGTCCAGATATTGTCTAGCGGAGTCTAACGCTTGGAAAGTAACCGCATTCAAGACCACGGAGACTCCCTCGTGACTGATTACCTTTTGACAACTTACCTGGGCTCTACGCGGCTCCGAGGCAGAGAAAGAATATCGAGGAAGTTGATCTTGTTTGTAGTTTATTGTGTAGGAGCCATCTACCTCATTCGATCTCAGAAACTGAAGGCAGAGAAAGATGGGATTGTGGCTGCAGTTTAGAACATACCCGCATTTCTTTTCGTGACTGCGTGTGGCTGTTCGACGAGATCGACTTGGAGCCCAATAAAGAATTTGTATTCCTCAGAATCCCCGCGAACGGGAATCATTGTGAGTAGATTCATGAACGGCTGGCCCCCTTTTCTATAATTGATCAGGCCGACTTGCACTTCTGACCGTGCTTGAAGCTTTGATTTAAGGTGATAAACCGTCCGGTCATCGACATATTTGCGCTTTACTCTTGCATCAACTTTACCGTCTGGCGCTTGTAGAAATCGACAGTTTCGACCAAGTATCTCATGTTTGGTGTATCCAGTTAATCGTTCAAAGGGGCCGGAGGCGTAGATAATAGGATCATCATATGCGGTTATATCGCAGACTATGAACGCACAAGACATATCGACAGCACCAATATTGATCTCGGGATTTGGTCTCCTCGCTACGTGAGCCTGAGTGCAGTCAACATGACAGCCTGAAAAATAGGACCGGAGATGGCATAGAAACGGTTAGTCTCGGGTCACAATCACTCACTAGAATTTCGAACATATCGAAGCCACTGTTCGAGTACACATCAAGATTTCTCCCAGCTCCGGGACTCGGCTCTGAGGAAACAGCAGCTTCTTTAAGTGTCCTCACGGAATGTTAGCACAAACCCTTTAAATAACCGGGGGGATAGGGTCACTCGAACCAGAAGGAATATAGGTGGGACCTGATGTTGATAACACGGGAGTGGTATTTACGACGTGAGATAGCTGTTGAGGTGGGTGTTGACTTGGGAGTTGTGTCGCCAAAGATGAAGTAGATGGGGTACTATGCATCTGCCTGTCGGTCGGCTGAAATAGGTTTTGTATACCCTGGCCTGGTGTGGAGGACATGAGGTTGGACGTGCTCCCAAGCCAATTTTCTTCTTCAATGACCCTAATTCTTCCACTGGAAAAAGCAGGATTCTGAGGATTGTGATGAGGAAATGTTCCTGGAATCGAACCCTGAGAGAGTGTGGCATAAGCTGAAAAAGGCAACAGATTCACGGACTGCGATTCAACGGGCATCAGCTGCGTTGGCTCTCCCTGATCGAAACCCGCGATCGGCCCGACGGTCTGAGGAGCATACGGTGCCATCATATCATAGTTGAACGGACCAACACGACCGATAGATGATCGAAAGGGAGTCGCCCCGTAATCAGGTACCAGTTTCGGAAGGCCGATCTCGATGTTAAGAACACCTCTTGGTGACTGAAGATGTTGCATTTGCATTTCTTCGACAGACGACAACATGGAAGTCGAGGCGCTGCCGGTCACCACATTCTGTGTTTGAGAAGAATCGAAAGGATACGGACTCATGTCATTGGGGCCCGTTGGTTCAAACATCATTAAAGCAGAGGCCCCCGTCCGCGAATCTTGATCGATTAAGTGATATGTGGGCGGCAGCGGTCTTTGCTGACCTTGAATTTCATCCTGATTCTGAGTGATGACTCCATCCAACGGGTGTCCGCCAATCATGCCATGATCCCTATCGGGGCTATGCGTTTCAGGAGTAACTTCTGGGAGACTGCTGGGAGCCAATGACTTTATCGAACGGCTTGATTCCCGGGTCCCATATTGATGCGTAAAGAACGGATTGAACCCGCTCATCTTGCGGGTGACTCACCAGATCGTTGCTGAATCACCTTGGGGAATATCACCGCAACAGTGGCTATCCGGAAACGTCTTGGACTTGCGCAGAAAGAGAGAGAGGGTGGGAAACGTTTGGCGGCACATGTCCAAGTCTAACGCCATGAAGTCAGGACATCCCTAAGTATGTCACCAAACAAACTCCAGCTTGACGAAACGAGGCCAGATTGAGAGAGATGAAGGTTCCCGATGCCAGTGGGTTCAGAAGATTCTATGGTGGAAAGATCGTACATGGGAGTGAAAAGGGGATCATACGCAACCCTCGAAGCGATGCAGTTGGATGAAAGAAACATGGCCAGGATGCTGGGGCTGTGGCTCACATGGAGAGTGGCTAGCACTTATCGTACATAACTAAATCTACGGTGGCTCGTGCATAGATAGAATAGCTGAGAGAAAACTGTACAAGACCCCCCTGGTCAAGGAATCAGTTGTAATCAAGAGTCGACGTCGAGATTCGACAGAATTAGGATCATGACCAAGGGACAGCACCCCGTCTGTCTCATACGGGAGATATTGGCGGTCTTCTGGAACTACATACGGTAGTAATCCATATGCATGTTTGGACCCTGAGGGTACAGAAGCAACAACAAGCCTGGAAGAATGACCTCGTTTTGTTGTCGATCTTGTGGAGTCCATGCTACGAAGGAGGAGAACGGTCTATGCCTTCTCCTTCATTCTTATTTTTAGGCATTGCACAGTTCAGGTTAAAGTGAACTGTAAAGACCCTCCAAGTAAGGGTGCGGCGCCTGAACGTCATGTATGATGGTCCACACGACAGTTATAAGTCCATTGCTGTACAGGCTGGCTCTGCCCATGTGGGGAGGAATGAGGAGTGGCTGCGGTAGAATAATTTATTATTCAGGACAGGCCCCTAGGTCAGTAGTCACAAGGGTCGGTCCAGACACGGAGTGGGTCCAGAGGATGTTCGAAGCTTCGGCCAATGAAATAGCAATTGATGAGATTGAACGTAATAATAATGTCTGATAGTGTTAGGTAGGCATGATGGGGTGGTCGTTTCTCTTTCCTTGCTTCAGGTTCGGTTCCGTTATAGCTCTGGGAGGGAGGAGACCATGAATTTTATGAGACGCAAAACGGTTTCCTCGATCCAAAGAGTGCTCCCGGTGGCCAGGGATACAGGGCCAGAAGAAACAAAAAGCCCATCCTAGTGATCGAGAGAGAATGGACCATCAACCTGCCCTGATCTGCTGGAGGATGTCGGGAACGGGCCTATCTAGGTAGGCTGTACAGTATATACGTAGGAGCTACTTCATACGCAGAAGACAAATGGAAGCAATACGAGGCGAGGCGAACATGGTGATGCTCAAGGTATCACAAACAACCCAACCGATCACTGACACCGGGTTGAAGGATAACAGAAAGCAGGACTCAGGAGGGAAAACAGAAAGGTTTTCGGAACTCGAGACTTGGCAAAGGACGACTGCAGATATCTTCCAGTGAGGGGAGAGGGGAATTATTATACGGCGCAACCATTACTCCGTACATGTATGGAGCGAAAAATAATTGGGGGAGAATCCAGACACAGGGAAGGCGTCGATCATGGTCCATTCAGATACCAACTCTCCGCCATTGAGATCAATTCCGGGATGTTTCGACCATATTCATTGGCCAACCATCTTGTCGATGGAACGACGGAACCTCGATGGTTGGTAGCAACATTCAATATCTACCTCACTGGCGCTCTCTCTCCTTCATCAATAATGAATAGTGATAAATGTTTCTCATCCTAGGAGGACCCAGTATAATAATAATGAATGAATACGTACGCTGGGAGTATTGGCGTGTGATGAGACACGTCCAAAAAGCCATGGAAGCGACGGAAGCCGGCCCGGACGACTAGTCGCACTCTAGGAACCCGGGGGACCCTGAAATTCGCCTGGAGGCTTTCATGAGGTTCGGTCGAGCGCCACATTGGGCCGGCCAGGCTGGCGCCACTGTATATATTTAACAAATACGAAGTCGTATATTCTGACGGAGAAACTGCAAGATCCACCATCGAGGATCAATGAGGTATCCGTAAAGAGGAATGAGGAGAGAATCAGACTGTCATGTCCGTCAACAACTCCTCCTCCAGCTGCTAGCACCAAAGACTACCAACAGGCCAAGACAAACTATGATCTCCACCATGTGTCGCCGGTCACGGATCAGAATGTCTTGTATATTATATGAGGTCTCTGGCGCGCAGCAGCATGGTCATGATGATGCAGTCAACAGTTGGGTAGGCTGACGGCTATCATAGGCTGGTAGGTCTCTGAGGTCATACATACTTTTTTGCGCAGTAAAATGTAAACAAGACGGACTTTTTATGTATGCCCAAGAAAAATTATAAGAGGCCTCCATTGGACATTTGAAGGTAAAACCATGATATTAGATCTTGAATTGAGTATGTATTGATTGATTCTAATTAGATTTTTAAGTCCTTTTCAGCTATATGACGGAGTGAGTATGTATGCATGCGTGCCTTTTTCTCTCAAGTCTCCCTGATTTTATTATTACAGAGAAACAACGTAATTATGTAATGCAACCACCAAGGTGGGCGATTATTACTAGTGCTTCGGGGATGGCTCGCTAAGGGCCATTACTAATGTACGATTATAGAGTTACCGTTTATGTCATAACCCACAACCTTGAGGGCTAGTAAAAGTATGTACCCGTCGCCCGTGCCCTCGTACATAGCTACCTACCTTTACCGGCGGCACAGGGAGAAGGGTAGGGTACAGCTACTAGTTCCCTCGGAGTCGGAACTGAGGCCTCCGCCCAACGCTAGACTCCTCTGAGCTTTGTGGGGGTCACACGTTGTCAAGTGACATCATAGTCTCCATGCACGCAGCTATGTAGTGGGTTTGGCACTACTGTATGTCGCTCTCAGGCATCTTTGCAGAATGGTTTCTACAGCTCTAGGAATCTACAATAGGATAAGATGTATGGTGTGTATCGGGTATCAGGGGGTTCGCAGTGAAAAGACTGTTCTATAGGGAAAGAAACGGGCCTTATCATGCCATACTTAAGTTCCGTATAGTTATTATGATAGTTACTAGTAGGTACTAGTCTGTAACTGTCATGAGTTACCTCCAGCCACCCCCACTAGTTAGTTGTATGATTCTTTTTTTTTCTCTCTTTTCCATTGATTTCCTCCGACGATGAAATCTAGCCAGAAATGCAACGGAAATGAAAGCAGAAGGACAATAAGATGTCGCCTTCCTTATCTATATACAGGTCTCAATTATCTATATATGAAACTTACTATTAATTAGTAAGCGCGACATACTATAATAACATGTAGTAAGTTACTCGCCTATGTGCAGTCGTCCAGCCACATCATGCATAGTACGACTCTGCAATTCTTGTGAGGGAGCATGGCCACATTCGATTTGCCGCTAATCCTTTCCATAGGACGATATCATATTCCTTAGGTAAACTTATGTTACCCTATCCTACTACTGTATATACATATAGGTGATTTCCTATTCCGTCTTTAGATGGTTGCCCAGGTGGCCGTGTGACGCCTCGAAACAACTTGCAAGATAATAAACAAGAAACAGGAAATAAAGCTCTGGTCTAGGACGTTAACGAATACAGAAGAGACACTGTGACGTCACTCTTAGATTCTGCCCAGTAACTAACAGCTGAACAACATTCGAGTACCACAAATAGTACCAATCATCAATGTTTGCCTCGAATAATATACGTACGGTGAGTTCTACGAAGGCTTCATGCGCAAATAAAGTCACCACGCTTCCCAGTTTGGTCAGAAGTTGATCTCCTTCCTTCGATCCTTGCCTATTACCTGAGTATTTAATAGCTTACAGTAACTGGAGCAGAACAAAACCTGGCAAATCGACTTGTCTACTCTATGCAAATCCAAAACCGTCAATAATAGTACGTACATATATCGTAAAATCCTACTCACCATGTTCGCTTGAGAACCGTGTAGTTCTCGTAGACTTATCCACTGCTCTTGGTCACGTCGTTTAATCCTAGCCCACTCTACCATGCACTGAATATGAAATGTATCCTATCTCCTGATTAAGCGAAGAAAGTAGCCAAACTACGTCTCTATGTCAACATCGACTAGATGCAAACAAAGCATATAAATCTTTCCAGCCATCCGACTGTATGTTATGTACAACTAAGGAGGAATAGCGTTAACTGTAACTGGCTCCTGGTTGATGATTACGATAACAAGGGATTATGGGTGCCTATGATACTCTATGCTTCAAAGCGCTCCCATGGTTATGGACCATGAAATTCTTCCATCTATATTCCCACGCTATTCGATATCAGTCTTTCTAATCCACATGGTGATTCCCACGACGCCAGATCCAATCTTCTGCCTCAAATTAACAAACATTGGGGATATGCCTGTGACATATTCCGACTCACAGCGTAAGATTCTGATAACAACGGTTGGTACATATAGAACTGTTTAGAAAAGACTATACTAGTTTAAAGTATACATCATGTCACGCTTCTTGTCCCTCAACAACCCAAATTGGCCGACAAAGGCTTGGGCCAATATCAAACTAGGTACAGCGTCAGCACCAAGAAGTGCTGGCAATAAAACGCGACATATACCTACTAATTCTAACTCTATGTATAGCCAACAATCACACCAATCATGACAGCAAAGTTATTTCGGTGGTGGATACATCTGAACTGTGCCGCATGCCCATTTGTAGCGGCTAGGCTAGCCAGGCTTACAGTTACTGGATACCTATTGTATACTCGTAACAATTGGGACACTAATGTTGCCAAGTGAACCATTCGAATATGTGGATCATGGCCACCAGGAGCCCTAATTGACTCAAATGGATATGACTCATATTATCCAGATCATCTTAGTATGTACATATACAGGTAGCATACTACAGAATACTTAATAGTATCTAGAATGGTTGTGTGCTTTGTCTTACTTCTCTTGGGGACATTCGAGCATTGTACGTACATTAGTAGTAGTACTACATACATTCTTGTAGGGTCAAGCTGAACGGAAGCACTTTTTTACCAAAATCTGCCTACAGCACAATTCATATGAAGTAGTACATAGACACTGTCCACTAGCTATGTTAGCATGCGCCATACCCCGTGCAACATCCTGCAACTAACGTGTAGCTTCGACTTCGCGGCCTGACCCGAACTCCAAGGGATCGATGACAGTGGTGTGTGTATAGAAGTAAGGCTTAGCAAGTGAATAGCCTTCCAGCTACCCAATGCGGCATATATATAATAATTGCTACAGACGTCTACAATGCTACCATATCGAGAATATTACACCACGATTCGATCCTATTCTACCAGTTCCCAAGTTCCGACTAGATTTCGTACCTTCTTGAAGAGCAAGCAGTATATTATGTTGTTACAATGTGTAGAAAAAAAAAATACCGGCCACATTGAACGAGGCTTTCATTTCCCACACATTTCAGAGTCGGAGTCCAGGCCCTATACATGCTTGGATGCTACTAGGTTATCTAACTTTAATGTGTAACATGCGATCGCAACGGCCGCAAGATCAGTCATAAATACAATAGCGGCGATCCAAATACAGACTAAAACAGCCGAACCTGCATCTACGGTTATTACTTGAAACTATTTGTCTTCGAAAACACGCAACGCAATGCGGGAAGGGACTGCAAAGGACTGTATCTTTCGATGGAGGACTCCGACGTTGCACAAACATTCAGTCCTGCGAGAACCACTCAGGCACACTCAATCCAGGATCAAGGCTCGTGGACGTGAAGAAAGCTTCGGAATGCTAAGAGGCGAAAACTATCTAGAGAAAAGGAAGGCGAATGAACACGAAAGTTAGCAACCCGAGCCACTTTAACTCGTCACACAAGCCGAAGGAAATGAGAACCAATAAGGATAACAGCCCGTCAACAATTGAAGATAGAAATAGATCTCAGCGACAAGACGACACTTGAAGGAATTCGTATTCATGCCGCCCGGAATGATATGAGTGATCAAAGCGGGAAAATAAAGATGGAAGAATCCAACACCACTTCAAATCCCGGTCTCTGCTATCGGTCTTAATATAGTCAAAAACAATTATCAAGCCGGTTTAAATTACTTGAATGTCTAAAAAGTGTGCAAGGCATACCTCGAAGTCCCTGAATTCACTTCAGAATTGAAAGACAAAGGAAGGGGGTCAAGCCTTCAAAGCATCCGACATAAAAACCAAAGCTTGGTTTAATAGCCATACAGTAGAATAGACATTTGATTATTATCCCTGGTCAATATTATAAGTATGGACGGATTCGGATTAGTGGCTGTTGCTGTTTGCTTCAAAGCCGAATTCTAAATTCTATTTCTATTCTGGCTGATCACACCTATTATGTAGCCATAAGTCTATAGCTGCCTGCATGCCGTTTTCCAAAATTTGGTGTGTAACCCTCAATTATAGCGAACGGGAGGGAATCTAATGGTAGCAATCCAAATATAATTAGGAGCGATTGAGCATGCATTTACGGTTCTGGTTACAACTGTCTATTCACATTCAGAAACGAGTAAATAAGCATGGAAAGAGGCCTATTTCGCTACAAAGAAGCAAAGAGCTGCAGAAACGTTTAGTCCTGTGATGACGGTCATGATGCCTTATGTGAAGCCGGAATCGAAGCTTAAGAACAAGAAGAAAAGCTTTGGAAATTCTAGAAAGCAAAAAAGCAATCCAGAAAAGAGGATGGGACCGTCTAGAATCAATGTAGGGACAACCCAGAATGCTTCGTTACAAAAGCCGGTTAGTAGGTATATCGCATTTTAGGTTTCAGCTCGGGTGGTGTAATATAACATAGCTATATAGACTGCCCAGGTGAAAACAAAATCACTCCGAACTTGCCTCAGATTGCTTTTTTGGGGATCAACCCGATTCAGGTGATCGTTCAACGGTTGTGACTTTGCGTCTTACACTGAGACGCGTACCAAGCGCATGCCTAATTTCCTTCAATCCCAACAGAAACGGTGAGGAATCATCATATATACTACTCGTGGGTGATGGATTCCGTCAGATCTTCCGTCCCCTAGAGGGTAATTTTCTATAAGCGGATTGAGACAATAGAAAACTTGAGACACCTCAAAGAAATTTCCGCTTTTCCATGAGATACAAATAAAATAACCTACACGCCTTTTTCCAGTCGGGGTTACAACACCACACCAAAAGTGTACCGGCTCTTCAGAACCTGCATATAGTCGGAAATTTTCATCATTATCCATGTTACCACACAATGCATCTGCAAATTAGAGCTATCTAGAATATTTAATTGCCAAAAGTTGGGCTATTTCCGTCACTTCTAATAGGGATGGATGCAATTCACCCTCTTCTGTTCCAAAAACTGGCCATTGCATATGTGGTATATCCGCCACACTTTTCAGAGGTTCCACCAGTCAGGTTGGAATATTGCTGTGCATCAATTATAATATCGATGTCAGAGTCTTCATTAAACGGTCCAAATGGATGGTCATCTGAACCATTTTTAAATGGTTTCAAGTCACACCGCGCTTCGAACACATTCCGAGGGATCCCCTCCCCTTGGGCATACAGAACCAAGTGCTTGTAGCTTGTATGGCGACAGTTTAAGATGATAAATTTCATTTGCACGCCAATGGCTCTCCTCACCGCTCGATAGGCCATATTGTTCTCAGTGGTATCATTCTGGCCGGTCTTTGCGCAGTTTGTCCACCATGGCTTGCTACTTCCGAAATAACTTTCGATCATCTTCAGCCTCTCTGGCCTTCGTGGTTGCTCGAATTTGCGACGCCTCAATGTGATTGAGATCTTGACTTACTGTCGAGATTTCTTTTTCTCAAGCCTTTTCGCCGCAGCTGCTTCATGGTGCCCATGATGCCTTTCCAGTAAAACCGATTTATTTAGATAAACAAATGCCTCTTCCAATGCCTGACGGGAAGTACCGCTCATAAGCTCTTGCTCGGCATTCCCCATGTACTGCAGAAGGGTTGCTGGTCGAAGCTGCCACATGCTGTAGTCGAGGCGGTGTCGTTGAACATGGTCCAGATGATCATTCACTTGGACCGTCTGGTGAGGGCCCTGCCGTCGATATTATAATCATAATTGATACACAGCAGGGTCCCAACCTGACTGGTGGAGTTTCCGCAAAGGGTGGTAGGTATACTATAGAATCGCTAGTTCTTGGAATGGGAGAGGATGAATTGGATCCGTGTTGGAAGTGATGGGGATAGCTCAATTGCTAGTAATGAAATGATTTAGATAGCACTAATCTGTGAATCCATTGCATAATTGATATGTAGGGCTGCTGATAAATATGAATATATTTATGAATATAATGGTGCCAAAATGTTCTTGTACCCGCTTACCGCGGTAATTCCTAGTGAAATCAAGGTACTTGACATAATCGATGCCGATTCTAGCATTAAATTACTGCCTAATATTCAAATTCAACACACTTAAATTGACTATGTCGTAAATGGAATATAATACACATAATCAGAATTGTCAGATATTTGAAACGCTACAACACTACCTATTTCCCCCTAAACAAATGTCGTAGCTATGTGGCATTTTTCACATTCTTGGCTTCTGAATTACTACCTGGATCTCCTCCTCAATGTCCTCATCGCTAAGCTCTACCAATGCCCTCCGAAAGACTTCGTTGCTGATCGAGCCTCAGCATCCGCTCCCAGAGGGCGATGAGGAAGCGTTTCTTCGACAGGAGAGAGTTCTTTGAAGCGGGTTCGGAGGTTATCGATCACGACTCCAGCACCTTCCCGAAGATGTACTTTCAAGAACTCTGTTTCAACCCGAGGATCAAGGACAGCAGTAGCATATGGAATCAGAGCTTCAGTATCCAATTTAAAAGTATATTCGTCGAGAACCTTGCGCCTTGCTATAACAGCCTGTCAGATCTGTTCGTTGATCGACCCGTGAATCCCTTCTCGATCACATCGTCCATAATATTGTCGAGACCCCAATATATTGAAGTGGCCTGTGTTATTGTAGGTGCGTCATAAGATACCAGGAGCGTTTTCTTATAGAATGACATCGTAGATCTCTCCAAGGAAGTTCTGATAGTTTTCGAGCTGAATACTCCTCGAACATGTGATTGATTGCATTCTTAGAACGAATAGCTAGTTCAAGCATCTTAAGAAGGGTGTTCCATGGAGTATCAATGCGGTAATCAAGACTAACTTCCGAGGATTCACGGAACTTTAGCGTGCGCTGTTCGGATGCCAGGATCCATAAGACGACCAGTCGGAGTCGGGCGATCACAGACCGCGGGGTATTTATAAGAGTTTCGATTCTGTTTTCGGATATTTCGTATATAAATTTCTCCGCATCCTTGTGAGATCCTGCATTCGGGGTTTTGAGTATCGCCTTGACTACCAGATTTGAAATATGCATTAGGCATCGAATAAAGCTCTGGTCGCCTTTGAATTGCATCAATCCTCGAGAGTCATAGCGGGCAGCAGTAGTATCGGTAGTAAAAGTCCTTGCCAAGTAACTTGTAAAGTTGATAACATAAAGTCAGGTTATTACTAGCATTATCACCAGTAATAGCGACTAATAGCTTCCGCTCGAGGTTGAATAGTTTGAGAACATCGAGAGTCTTACGTGCCAAGTCTCTCCAGTGTGTGACCCTTTCAGGTGACCAAAGTGTAGTACAATCTAGCGATCAATAAAATCCTCCGTAGTCCAGTGAACGATAATAGCGAGGATATATTTACTATTGGATGCTTTTCAAATGTTAAGGGAAAACGCGACAGTCTTAGCGCCCACCGAAGAAGGCTATCCAGAGTGAGTTGAATATAGGGAACCCACCCTTATCTTAGTGGGCACTAAATATAGTTGTAATGTATGGTATTTTGATATGAAATGGTAATAAGGGGTGCGATTCAGCATCCCCCCAAACACGTAGGTACACAAGAGCCCAAGAGAAGTTTTTCAGCACCGAAAGGCGGGAAAATTAAGAGGCAAATATCATTGTTCTATTGAATAAGCCTGTGTGAGCTGTACCGATGTATCATATTATTAAGCCATTATTGACTAGGCCATGGAACAACAAAAATTTCCGCGCACCAAGTTCGGATTTCAACTCTTGTTAGATAAGCGGCTTATTTAACAGATTCCTATACGTTGAATTCGCGAGTTCCAGATTACCATTGAAGGCTGTAATTTCAAAAAAAAAAAAAAACGTTAAAGAGAGTCTGCAATCTAAACCGTTTACATCTATTAACATTTGTTTAAAACCGAACGTTAATAAATCTATATATTCTACTGTTAATCAACCGTTGATAATTAATATACCATACATTTACTTCCACACATGTGACCCCCATCGAGCGTCAATTACATACCATCAACTGCATACTGTAACTACCCTATCTGGATTTCTAAAAGTTACAAGTACAGTACATCCCGAGGGGTACAAGGTCAAATTAATCCTGTTGCATGAGCCGTCACAAGTAGAATCAGGCCACAGAACTTATCGGAATTTTGGCACAGAATTCTCAACGCCAGCCAATGCACCTAGCCACAAGTACACTAGTATCATCTAGCATATATTTATTCCAGCCGCAGGTAGGGAAGTACATGAACTGAAGAGAGTAGGAACATCGCTGGGTATTTTAGGTTCCTCAGGTCGTTATTTAATTAGGGTAAGAAAGCTGATGTAGTACTAGATCATATATGCAGTCAGACAATGGATGTGGCATTCCGAGAATGACTTAGACGCTTACCTTAATCAGGAATAGGAGAGCTATAGACATAATAGGAACGTATTCCCTGTTATGGTTAGAAATCCGGTATCAGGAAGATGGTACTACTGGTACCTGATCTAGGATTAACTATCAGCTAGACATTGTCGGCTCATTATTTTAAAGATGGTCTAGATGCTCGGCGGGACCTAGGTAGTATTTGGCTCGCTATTTTCGTGGTCTGGAATTAGTAGATACCTACTGGTTTTAGTTGAGTGTGGGGGGCGGAGGGAGAATAATGCGAGGGAGAAGAGTGTGTCCGCCTGAGCATCGTGATAGCTGGATCGAAAGCCGGAGGCCTGTAGTGATTGCAGGATAACCTAATATCTGCTATCTTAGTGATCTAGCTAGGGGTTTCAAGTTTTGCAACGGCTTAAACAGCCTAATGGACAGTAAACTGAGGGATTAGTGAAAATAGTACGGATCCTATTAAGAAGCCAGAACTAAACTTGAGGCAGTGGTAAGGTTTCATGGCCGCTGCCTTCTTGCAAGTTGGTAGAGAGTATACAGTTTTTTAGTATTCTCTGTCTACGCATTTTATCTTACTAGTAGGCAGGCACAGAAAGTAGTTCTTCTATGTGGTTTAGCTTCGTTGGATTAGTAAAGGGTATCATGATACTCTTTCTGACTTTTCATTCACTGCATATTTGACTTCTTGAAAAAAAGGCTATTGCTTTCTCCATTTAATGTTGGCTAGGTCCTACGAAACCACATGTGCATGAGCGCATATATTAAACATAAACTGTAGCAAGGAGATCAAGCAACAATTCTACCCTAGGTTGCAACGGCTATGTATCTAACGTTCCAGGTTATATGTGTAGCCAGAACTTTTGTTGGGCTTACTTGCTGCAGTTTGTGTTTAATATGTGCGTTCGTGTGCATGTGGTTTCGTAGGACCTAGCTAATATTAAATAGAGAAAGCAATAAACCATTCGTTTAAGAAGTCGAATATGCAGTGGATAGAAAGTTAGAAAGAGTAGTATTATGATACCCTTTATCTAACAAGTAAAAAAAAAAAAAGAGCTCCGCCCAACATCGAAAAAGAACATAGCGGAAGTGCCACAAGACGGGGGTTGTCAAGTCATTCTATCATCATAACATAGCCAGCCACCTCAGAGATTACCGTCGAATCTTCGCAACATTACACATAATGCCCATGGAAGCTGGCAGAGA
>JAHQZX020002411.1:0-44430 GCA_019804575.2 Pseudotulostoma volvatum | reverse complement strand
GGACTCTAGATATCTACAGGACGCGTGGGCGCTAGTAAGCGAGATCACATGAGGTACTAGTCACCACATCCCGACAGAAGCTGTGCATGCCATCCCCTACGATAGTTTGCCTTGGAGTGAAGGGTCGAGGATAGTGGGTACTAGTAGTAACTTGAGGAAGGGCATGCTTTTTCTAGAGCAGCTAGCAGACATCCAAACCATGATACCATGATAGCAGACCGAAGTGCTTACTATAAAGCAACCACGCTAATGGTATTCTAGCTTCCATATATAGGTACATATGCTCACCTACCCTACTCGAGTACAATACTATACAGTACTATCATATGTAAAAAAAGAGACAACTTGAAGAAAGCATATAAGCAGATACTATATAAAAAAAGACTTCTTACCGTACTACTTACGAAGTAATGTGCTCCGAATAGAATACTCATAGAACATCTTTCACTCGCAAAGTGGGCCGATCTACAATACTAGTAATAGTTATAAAAGGAACGATTTGTGGAAGTTGATGTTTGCTAGACATATATTGCCCCTAAACATATATCATACGTCTATAACAGTTCCAGGCTACTGTACAGGATTGGGATATATAGCTGGAGTTGTCTGCCACGAAGCGCATTGGGCCGGACAAGCCGCAGATGGAATAGAACAGCTGTTGTATACAACCCGGCCAAACCCAAACGTCGGGGTAGTGCTATCCACAGGACTCACCTACCACATTCTTTCTAGCATAGGCAAGTTCTATGGTCGGTAGTTACGGCATTAGTATACTACCCGTAAGCTACTAGGTACCTAACGTAAGTATCCTGGGAGCGAAGGATATAAACATAGTATAGTTTCAAACTAAAACGGGCTCTCGGCTATCTAATGACGGCAATAGACGGTGGTTGGTGTAACGTACCATTTTCTCCTGGGCACGGCGTCGCTCGAAAAGAAACGAGTTTAGGTAGTTCAAATCTCCAGGCTAAGTGAGAGTCGGTGAGAGTTCCTTTACTTCTCGATATGATAGGTAGAAATGGCACGAACTTAGTACATGATCTGTTTTGTTACTACGATATGTCGTGCAGAAGAGCGTCGCGTATATGCACGATTTATTGTTGTACATGGATTAGGTATGAATTTGGGTTTCGTACCTAGCAGGGGAATTTACGGTGGGCACAAACTGGAGTGAGTCCTAGTAGAAAAGTGCGTTGTATTTGAATTTCGTAAGGGAAAAGAAAAGTCGAGATGAAAAGATTCGAAATGCTATCGTATTAGGATGGTGTGTAGATTCAAAGAAGGCATACGCACACATAGGGAAATGGGACAGCGATTGTATATTAATTGTATCACCTTATTAGGTGGTGTCGTCGGAAGAACCGGCTACAACAAGAACAGGGGTGCTCAGCATCCTTGGACTTGGTCTCTAGGATGTTTCTACAGAGGGTGCGTTGAATTAAATAATGAGAAAAAGTGAAGATGGAGGAGACAGTATAGACGAAGTTTAAGTAAGTAATCGATAAATTGACAAATTTCGATCGCCTACTGGTCTGTGAGGGGGAAAAACCCAATGCGGTAGCAGTCCGCAAAGAAAGGAATAAAAGGATACTCTAGGATTAGATCGCCGAGCAACGTCAAAATAAGAGAAGAGCCAGGGAGATATCAAGAAACAATCGAGATCCCTATCCATGTCATCAGAGGGTCAGGAGGGTATCCTCCTCCCCGTCACAAGGATCTAAGTAGCTCTATGGCAATCATTGCGGTACAAGAACTTCAGATGGCCCCAGCTTTCCAGATCCGAACAGCAAGAAAAGTCTTTCACAAAGCCTAAACACCGTGGGGAGAATTAAACCAGGTGGGAAAAGAAAGAAGTACAAAGATCAGTTTCCATGAAATGTCATTGCATTATGCATCAACCATTATCCATGACTGCGACCCAAAAAAGGTGGAAACCGATACTCGGGGGAGGCGCGAGAGTCGGGTGGATGGACCGTAAGGATTCACTAATGTTGACAATCGTAGCAGACAAGAACAACATAATATCCGGCGCGAGCGAGGGACCTGGACATATCCCTATAATATAAATGTCATATATTCATGAGAAAAGAACAGCGCCGGCCTGTGCAGGAAGTTGAATGAAGGGGTATTTTGCTTTGCGTTTCAATGCTCTTTTTATTTTATTTATCTTTTTTTCTTTCTCCTCCCTTAGACCGCTTCCCTCCCGCTTGTTTGGGGGAGAAAAACGAGGAGGGCCCGTTTTGGATGTTCGGAGCGCGTCACAGAATAACACATTTGAAGCCGTTTCTGTGTGGTCGAGACCGATCTGGACGAAAGGACTTGGGATATTCGGGACCGGCATCGCGATCACGGAGCGAACCCGCTCCAAAACCAGGCGCCCGTCGATCTTGAGGCCGACCGCTGTACTGCTGTTGCTGCTGCTGCTGCTGTCGCTGCTGACGGAGCAGTCTCACCACATCATAGAAGGCCTTGTCCACATTGATACAGTTCTTCGCAGAAGCCTCGACAAACTCACAACCCAGCTCTTTGGCGAGGGCAGATCCTTCCTGAGCGGAGACGGCTCGTTCCACGGCCTTATCACTTTTGTTGCCCACCAACATCACGGGGACCGGAACGGGTGGACCCGGAACAGGGGAGTTTAGAGAAGAACTCAAGTAGCCCGCACCGGAAGGAGATCCGGTGTGCGCCGACTCCTTGACCATCTGGATCTGCTTGTAGAATTTATGAATGCGGGCAAACGATGCTCGGGACGTGATGCTGTAGACCAGCACGAAGCCCTCCCCATCCCGAATCCACTGATCCCTCAAGGCGGTATACTCCTCTTGCCCAGCTGTGTCGAGAACCTCAAGCATGCAGGATTGCTGATCAATGACTACTTGTTTCCGATAGGAGTCTTCGATAGTAGGATCGTATGTTTCGACAAAATGATTCAGACAGAGCTACGAGCGAGGTCAGTTCTGCTTGAAGTTGACCCGTCGGATGCAATTGAGCGGGGAGGGAGAGAGCTCACCTGGATAGTGAGGGCTGTCTTTCCCACTCCTCCGTCGCCCAACACCACCAGCTTATATAATGTCATCTTTCCCGACATGACTGTGACCGACTCTCCACCAAGGGGTTTGTTTAGAAAGGTATGGCAAGGTTCACGAAAATTAAGGAGATGAAAGGACTTCTTTTTCTTTCTTTTCTTTTCTTTTCTTTTCTTTTCTTTTCTTTTTCTTTTTCTTTCTCTTTCTTTCTCCGATCCTTTTAAGGAGAGGGAGAAAGAAATAGTAAAGAGGCGAAGTCAGAAGTGAGACAAGCTCGATGGAAAGTAGTAGGAGGCCCTGTTGATGATTATTATTATTAGTGGTGGTCGTCTTTTTATTAGTGAGCAGTAGAGAGATAGAATCGTGCTAGGTAGAGAGGGTAGTAAGGTAAGAAGACTAGTAGTTATTATTTTCGTGACGATGGGAGAGGCGGAGGGAGAGCCTGTCTCATCCGTAGCTCCCAGCAGAGCGCTCCGACTCCGAGTAGCTAAGGTAAAGCAAGTCACCCCGTGGTTTTCGGAACCTCTCTATCGGTCTTCGGCAATTTCGTATTGGTCCTTTGTGTCTCTAGTGGTCTTTTCTTTTCTTTTTTAAACTCCAACAGTCTAATAAAGACCGCTGAAGAGGAAACTTGACGAAACTTGACGAGGGAACCGATTGTTGGTGGGGTTTCTGTTCCTGGGTTGGGTGAGCCCTTTGGTCCTTCACGTTTCTCTGCAGTCCACAGGCCTATAGTAAACGCGGCAAAGAAAAATAATAATAGTATGGAAAGGAAAGTATAGAAGGATTGACGTTGCCTGTACTTATGATGGCAACAGAAAAAATAATCATCTGATATGATGATATGATACTGAAGTACTGCTGTGTATGGAGTTATATACTTGTATGTATTATGTATTGCATGTATGTCTATGTATACCTATGTATGTATGTATGTATGTATATATATATGTATGTATTTATGTATGTATATATGTATGTATGTATGTAATCATGAAGTACTTCAAAAAAAAAAAGTTGGATTATTATTGGAGAAAATAAAAAAAAAGGAGAGAAGAAAGATCAGAATATACCCCATCCTCAGCACCGAAGGTCGATGGTGAACCAATATAATGATGATCTTCAATATTAATATATCTTCCGAGCCGTTGTAACCGTTAAGCGATGGAGAATTCAAGAGGCTCCCAGTGGGCTTAAGCACGCAGTAAGCGAAGGAGCTATCCGACGGATGGGATGGTACCTTGGGTACGGTTGAGACAGTACGTTAAGGTAGACACTTCCAAACCGTGGGGAGAGAGAGAGAGAGTTGATGATATTGTACAGTGTAGATCGAAGGAGGGAGGAGGATGAAAGGATGGTTCCATGAACAGCTCTCTAAATCCTGATACCGATATTTATTATTTCCCTCCTATCGTAAATCACCAGGTCCAGCACTTTCTTTTTTCGCTCTTTTTCTTGATCGATGATATGGCAGCCACAAAATGGATTAATATATTAATGTTTGATTTCATTCGGTAATAATATACTTATTATTCATAATCATTATTGTTGGATGTCGCTTAGGTAGTTTTATAGATAGAACTCCAGAGCAAGCCATGCTGAAGAAAGAGAGATCACCGACTACCACCTATATGAAATATCTATAGTATGGGATCTCTGCTGGCAGTTAGATCCAGGTAGTACCCGTTTATGATTCTGAAAATGGTAAATACTTTCTGCACTCGTTGCTATTATTGATAACTTATTAGTGACCAAAGGATGACCGGAGGTAGATAGATATACTATCGTCACGCGATAAAATCTCCCGCAGATTTTCCCCAACCCGAGCTTCCCCTGGTTTTTTTTTTCATCAATAATTATTATATTACATTTTAAGTTAATAAATAAGTGCCACGTTGACCTACTGCCGATTTCACGTCTAACTGATATTAAATATTAACCCGCCCAACAATTGAACCTCTAAAGGGATACTGCTATTTGACCATGAACAGCGCCCTCCACTCATCTTCTTTCCCTTCCCTTCAAACCTCAAGACATCTCTCTCGCATCCCACTCTCCTCGTCAGGCCACGCCAGCAACGAGACGGAACTCACGGCCCAGCGCCAGAAGCGTACAAGCGATCCGTCGAGTCGAAATCCAATCATCATTTGACCCCCGTTTCAATAACCCTCGCCGGACATGCCATAGAGCCAAAAAAGACCCCAAACAACCGCGTTCTGTATGGTACTAGCCACCGATAGCCAGAATCTATGATAGTATCTAACATTCTCGCCTCTCGGTACTCACTACTGACTAGTTGCTATGTAACTCCTAAGTTGACTCCCTGACTGACCATCTGACCGACTCCCTATCATCGGTGCCCAAACCAAACATTCCCAGGTGAAGGTGCATAATAAATAAACTAGCTAGTCAGTTATTCTAGCCCCAAATTCATGGATGGGCTGTCCACCATGGAATGAGGTGGCGATCGAGAACAAGGGCTTTCTCTGATCTTAATGAATCCTATTGGATTTCCTTAGTACGGACTGTGGACGCAATACTGAAACGTAAATACGCCACTGCATCGTAAAGAGTCACTACATACTCTCTACACGGGGAGCATATGTGAAAGTTCAACAAGTCGGTTGAACCCCAGATGGCAAAGCTGCGGGGGCCAGCGCGAGGGAACCTACCACCAAGACAGCGAAACTCAGAAGGAGGGTGCTGGGGTCAGATATATTATTGTGAGTTTTTTAATATACATATGATAGGCGGCCATTTGGCTTCGAAAGAGGTGGTACATGACATTTATATGCACAGGCAGGAAATGATGCCTTAGGTACTGGACTAGGTGCTAAGGTACCGTTCGGCGTATTGGTGCTGTACCGCTCGTTCCCTTGCTTCTTTTGAAAGCACCCACGGCCACGGTACGGGTAAGACCGCAGTATGGCGATGAAAGTTACGCCAACGCCATTGATTATGCATAAAGTATTCTCATTCGCCGGGTTCCCCTGAAGAAGGTTGAGCGGGGTTAAGCGGCTCGGTGGCGGATTACGTTAACGTAATCGACAACCGAAGTGGTTGCACCTCCGCACCACGCGCGTCTTGTATCCAAATTTTTGAAGCTCAAGTCTCCACCCGAAACGGTAATTAATGTGCCCTGTACACATACAAAAAAAAGCCCCCTTTAGTATTAGCTCCTTCTTTACTTCAGAGTCTTATATTGCAATTGCCACTACATCAAGTATCGTAGGATGGGATTGACTACTGCATGACTGTCTGGTCACGTACAATCTGCTATAACTGGCTGCTTCAATTGTATCTGCAGTAGCTTGATCCTGCAACTGTGCTTGAAAAGATCGGGGATCCTGAGCTTCATCTCTGGTAAGACCTCTTCCATTTCGTGAATTTCTTAGTGCTTTTGCTCTTGCTCATTTGCAGCGCGTTAATATTTCTTGCTTCGAAATATACCCACAGTAGTTATTACTTATACATACATGGTATAGTAGCAGTCTTGGTTAGCCATATTGCCGGTACTGGAAGCGGAGGAAAGAAATCAGCTTTCAAACAACATGGGTGCTGTTTGGCGCGGTGACTTAATTCGGCCGATTTTGTTAGTTTACATATGGCCTCATCGGGCAGGACTAAGCTTTATAGACGTAGCTGCTTGAGGTTGTAGGTTAGTTGCTCATTAATTGTGGTACATTTTACATTTGAAGTATGCATAATTGGGGATGGGGGGATGACATATATGGGGTTGTGGTTATCATATAATCGAAGATCCCACACTAAAATTTCCAACCGGCCGGTGATGAGCTTCTCAGAATTCTAACCATGGTTAGGTACAAACCATGATACAAACCCCCGACTACGGCCATGGGTTAGACCAAGAGTTCTAACTAAGTCATTGTTATAAAAGTCACTTTTCTAACCACGGACGGCTAAACAGCGTTAGAAGCTGGTCACTTGAGCCTCCTTTGCTAAATGTCTTTTTCAAAACAGGTTTTTTTTGTTGAAGCTGTGATCCTCATCTCTTTTTTCACCTTCAATTCTTCGAGCGTTTTCGTCGTCTGCCATATCTATTTTCAACATGCTATTTCCTCGGCTGATCGTGATCCCGCAGATGCCGCCTTCGATTATACATAATATCGGGGTCTTCCCAGCTTTCCTTAGAAGAACATTCAAATTACCATCCCCAGGCTTTGGAGGGAATGGAATGCTTGGCAATGGTGCATAGTATGGATTCTAGGAGTTGTATGGCAGTGTTGGATGTTCAATTGGCCGCTCAGCAGCTCTTTCCATCCTTTCTTCTATATACGTACTGTACATTAATACGGAGTAGTTAGCGATATCACACACCAAACTACTATGAAAAAATATTTTTGACAGTTAATGAAGCAATTCAACTGGCTCATTATAGTAAGCATACCCGTGTTCCGCGTTGCTGTGTTAGGTGAAGAGAAGGACTTTTGTTTTTCCATGTTGGACGAATTCCCTCTTCATGGAGGCCACAAACACTTATTAGAAAGGATTTTCAGCCTATATTTGCTTTATATATCTATTAGCACTTTATGTGTGTATTCCTTGCTTGGGGACTGCTGTCTCCTTGTATCTTGGCGGTGGCTACTTCCATTAATCCCAATTTGACACCGTGCGAAGAGCCACCAATTTATAGGAATCTTGGACCGCTCAAGAATCGGTTCAGACAAGGTCCAGGGATTCTTTTATTCTGATTCGAGGAGGGAACTTGGGAAACGCCGCAGCCAAGCTATCTAGTCGTCGAATAAGCTCGTCCTTTGAAGCAGCTTCCCAGATGAGGTTGAGTCTATATTTCGCCCCATGATCTCCAACCTTTTTTTCCCCCTGGATCTGGGTTTTGCCGAACATTAACATATATTGTAGGTTCTCTTTCCAGAGTCAAAGGCATAAAGAAATTCCCTTAGGCCTATATGCACTTAGCTGGGTCTTAGAATAGCTGGAAATGTTAATAGCGCTTATCGAAATATTTTCGTTTTCTGCGCCCCTTCTCCCTCATTAATATAAGGATAACTGCCAGGTCACCGTGCTCCATTTCCGCAGGAGCACCGGGAAGATTCTGGAGAATAATAGTATGGTAACTGGCTTTCATAGTATTCAGCCCCATGGTACACGTGCCCTAAAAATAGTGTCCGCGGGCGGCAGGATAAACCGAGCATCCGCATTCCATGCAGAAATAGGGAAAAATTTTTCATGATGGAATGGATCGAGCCGTGTGCCATGGCTCAATGTCTGAGATTCATGGGCATCCCAACTACGTGCCAAGCCTGCGTTACCGCTGCACAGGTTGATATGGGCGGTGCCATACTTTATTAACATTGTTGCCGTCTGTTCGGAGAGAAGTTTTAATGTTGGTAAGGTAAGCCGAGCGCTACCCCGATGCCGAATCCGAAATTAAATCTATCTCATATGTTGTCTAATAGAATATTGTAGTATAATATGTACGGAAATGTAGTACGGCCGTAAACGCTTTATGCAGACCTGTCTCTTTTCTAGTATTTGCCGATGGAACCTCGATGGGGTTTATGGACAGAATGCAAGATCCCTTCATTGCTCGTTCCCGGTAGTCAGGAATTATTGAGTGCCTCGCGGCGATACTCAATACGTAGTAATTAAGAGTCTGATATGCTCTGGTTGGCTCCGCACTATATCGTAGATTGTTCTGAAAAGAGAAACATTTCCCTATATTTTATTATTGTCGTTGATTTTTCCTGACTGTGTGTCCTATTACAAAAACGAAGATCGCAAAGGGAAAGCGAAAGATAGGAAAAGGCCTGGTATTCGGGGCAGGACTAATAAATACATGTGGCCGACTATTGAAAGACCTTGACGTTATGAAAACCACTATGCGGTTCGAAGATGTCACGGAAGCGGTTAGGCCTCTTATGCCGGTCTGAATAGATGCCTATGAGATAAGTGAAGGATCTAAGGTCGAAGATGATGACTTTAAACTTCCAGGAAAGCCCGTCACGTGGGTAATGAGGCTAACAAGATAGCCAAAGGTTATTTCAGGCCAACTTTAGGAGACTGAGAGGATGCACAGACTGCGGGATTAGACCCTGGGTCAAGGCGACAAAACAAGACGGCAAGAAAAAGTGAGGCAAAGGCAAACAAAAGAGTCCAGGATAAGACAGACTTATGTACCAGACAAAGACATTGGCCAAAACCGGAAGGATGCTGGCCGACCTCAGCCTGCGATGGTCTTCACGACACGAAGAGGTGCTTTTACCTCCTTCCCAAAACAGTCCCAAAAAGATGGAAACTTAGGTCACAGCTTCAGAAAATTGCCGGCATGGCTTTCAAGGGTGACACTGCCTTACCAGAAGAGGTCAAACACTGAAAGACGAGGACACCAATGGACCAATGGAGACGACGAGTCCGAGTGACTCTTAGTGAGGAATATTGGACGAGTCAAATCTGTCTTTTGGTGCGAAGTCTTTCTTATCGACCAAGCAGCTTTCTCAGTCGATCAATACCCCTGAAAGGAATCAATTCGTCAGTTTTATGAGAAAGCGTTGGAGGAACGTTCCGAATAAAAATTCTCCCCTTGGAAAGCTGCTTTCCAGGACGACGGCGCGATCAACAAGGCAGGGATCCTCGGGATTCTTACACGGACGGGATGCGGAAACTACATATACGGCCGAGACCTCCCCCCTAAACCTAAAGGATATGAGATTGCCTATTGGGTAATTTGTTCAAGCACGCTGGGTGCCGACAGTGGCATGACACCATAATGTTGGCTCTATTTTGGGCGCAATTCTGAATGTTGTGCAGTTTCAACTCATATTAGAACCTCTATATAGAGTAATAGAAGGATTTTGACCTGGAACTAGCCTCTAGTTCTATATACACGTCTATCTTTGCTATTTTGGCATGGAAAAAACGGACAGGATGGATAATCAAACTTTGGGCGAAGCCAACTCAGGATCGTTGGTATAGCGCGACCCATTCCATTTTCTACTTCTAATTAAAATAAAAGTATCAGAATATACAGCTTTTCAAAATCCAGGAGACGTGGCGGTGGAGCTCTTTACCCTGATATAGCTGCCTTTTTGTGTGGCGCGCTGCAGGTGGCAATAAGCCTGTTACCAAGGCCTGACCTATACAAGGGAAACTATGCATAAGGAATGGTTAGGCGTTAGTGGCCAATTGTGTGTTATATACATGATTGTGCGTGGCTTTGTATTAGGGCATTCAGGAGATGTCGGCCCCCAATTTTTGATATTAACATTGTGGGGTTAGATGGAGTAGTTTGAACATCAGGTATGCCGACAGATCGATTTGGACGTATTGTTGGGCTGTCGGCCGACAAAAGGTCGAGCCATGAAAACTGAACTCGAATCATAAAAAAGCCGGGTCATCACCATTGCGGTATAGCTCGGTTTTAGTCCTTAGGCTGTGTGGAGCGGCTCGAAAAGCATTACTTTCCTCCTACTATAGTTATATACTTCTTCAGGACAATCTAACAACCCGGGCCATTCATATCACGCTTGATACACTTGGATAGTATTGATTAAAGAAAGTTTTGGGGTCATTTTAAGCTGTGGATTTACATACATATGTGAATGCTAACATAATACCTCGAGGTCTTCTAGAGAGCATCTGTAATGGTTTAAGCTCGGGGGAGATTATGAGGGGGACTTCCCATTATCAATTGAGGTTTGGGGTCATGCATGGTTCATAATGATTTATCAGGACGGGAGGGTCGGTCAAAGTAACCGGGTGCATATCATTGTGACTGCATCAGTATTCCTTACGATGCTTCCTCAGACGGAGGAAGAATGTATGGACATGGTCCGGCTGGGACGATCGATCCTAAAGAAGCCCTAAAATAGCCAGCTTTAATCTATTCAATTTAGTTATCAGGAATACTAATAATAACAACGAGGTTGGAAAAAGAGGTGGGGAAAAATAGGAGTGGGAAATAGGCAGGCAAGAAAGAACATACAAGGTTGAAAGCCGTGGTCGTCTTGAACACGCCTCCTCTCGTCTTTTCCGACTCGTCCCAGTATAGCTTTCGTAACCACCGATGTATCCGCGGGTAGTCGTGTCGAATCATCTTGAGGTTGCACTTGAACACGAGGTAGTAAACAACATCGAACCGAATGACAGTCGTGTATAGCCTGATGTCTGCTTCAGTGATGTGTTCCCCGAAAAGATACGGTTGGTGTCCCGGCTGGCCCAGGTGCTCCTCGATTCGGTCGAGAGAGTCGAATACCGGATAAACATTTGCGTCATACGCTTCCTGGTTCGTTGCGAAGCCGGCTTTATACACCCCGTTGTTGATTTTTTCATAGACCCACTCGTTCATTGCATCGATCTCCGTCCGTAAATGCTCAGGATAGAACCCGCCACCGGGGCGGTTGTCCTCCCGCAGATCCTCAGGCAACAGGTCGTCAAATTCAGTGTAGAACATGCGGATGATCTCGCTGCTCTCATTGTTCACGATTGTTTCCTTCTCCTTGTCCCATAGCATAGGGACTGTGTACCGCCCTTCGTACGTCGGGTCGGCCTTTAGATATAGGTCCTTCAGGTGCTTAAACCCATATAAAGGATCCTTCTCCGCGGAACCGTGCCGTCCAGAGAAGAACCATCCATTAGGCCCCAGCTCTGCATCGGTGAAGACAATCTGGATGACTGACTCCAACCCCTTCAGGGACCAGACCAAGCTCGCTCGATGTGCCCAGGGACAGGTGTAATTGATATAGAGCACATAGCGATCCTTTTCAGGTGGAAACTCTGCGGAGGACGAGCGCGAGATGAAGGAGCGGAAGGCAGAAGATTTGCGGCGGAAGTAGCCATAGCAATCGGCCTGTCCGTTGATATCATTGGCTTTCTAGGCCATCAGTGTGACGTTAGACGTTAGTTATATATATAGATATGATATCTCTGTGGCAAAGCGATGGAGAAAGAGGGTTATACCTTCATTTCGTCAACGGTAAGATTATAATTGGTTGTACCAGGTAACCCGTTGCATCAGCAGGTTAGAATTTGTAAGATGTGCGATGAGACAAAAAGATCACCATAGTAAATTAAAGTTGAAGACGAATGAACTCGATAATAAATGAATCTCGAGTTTCAGACTTCAAAGACTCTGGTTTGCTGTATCGCGTCTCGATCCCCCCCCACCTTTCATGCTGACAAAAGCCTGCCGGATTTATAATTTCAGGGCATTGAATTGCTAATCCATGACCAAGTCAAAGATTTGTAAGAGCCGAGTTTCTCATCTCCGGACATTGGCGATATATGGAATCATGATGTATCACCGTATACTAACTTATGGGCCAAGTCAATCACACATCGACAAAAGAGTCTTTACGCTTACCCCCATCACCTCCCTCTTCATGAGATAAAGAACGAGGAGGGGTTTAGTTCGGGGTTAGTTACCTAACCATGACACTCCCGAATCCTATATACACATGCAATATCGTTAAGATATGCCTATGGATCCATTAGAGATTAAAAGTAGAAATAATAATGATTATAATGTCTAGAGTTTATATAGACCGGGCGATGTACATTAATAAATGCTTAGAAGTAGCTAGTGCGCGAGGTCAGGTTTTAGCCTAGAAGTGTGTTGGTCAGAGTCTCTTCTCTTCCTTGAGGATATCACTTCCCCATGTTAGCAAGAAGCAATACAGAACAGGCTTTCTGAATATAACAATTCCGGGATCGCTCGCCGATGGGAATGGAATTTCACGGGTGCCAAGAGAGGATGAAGTTGTTTTATGCTAGCGTAACTCAGTATCTTTTACGGAATCTTAAAACTTGCCCTAAGGGTTCAATTTTTTCTGATTAGTAACCAGGGAGTACTAGTAGTGGGAGGCCCCAAAAAAGCGAAAAAGAAAGAAAATCCGAGCCAAATGGCTACTGCTCTATGTTTCTACATGCATAACTGATCTAAGGAAACCCGAACATGACTCGTCCAAATAAGTAAACAGTCCATCTTAGACGCTTAGGCCTAGAATGCTCTCGGCGGAAAAAGGCAAGATTCTGAGATCTCTCGTTCTGATACCGATTATGAGCCTGACAAGACTGATCTTGATTCTGATAAGTCTGACTCTGACAAATCGAGCTTGGGGTCGAGTTTCGAAGCCGGGGAATCACGGGAGAATGATACACATCCATCCTCTACCGATTCCAAGGCGACATTGAGCTGGGAACAGGGAGCAGAGAGGATTGAGAGCTTCATCATACGGGTTTGTCTATATATGTCTCTTACATACAGTTTGATAAATAAACATCGAATAACCACTATTACATAGATTCGGTTCAAGATCAACCAGAGCACGCCGGCGATGAAAAGAACGTGAGCTTGGCCAGGAGGGTTCGAAAACGCTGAACATTATAGGCATGTTCAAAAGGTATAAATTATGGCTATCACGGCATGATATCACGTGATCACGTGACATACTAGGTTCTCGGAGGGTTCAATTTAAATACTCTCACCAAAATCACGTGCTGTTTAATCAATAATAACTCAGGCCTGCGACGCAGAATTTGAAATTTCAAAGCAAAATTTTGTAGAGTAACCATTTTTCTTCAAAATGATGCTTTCAGAATCCTTATTTCTGTGACGGACCAGGCTTGGATAGGGGTCACATGACCCACAAGTGGTTTATTTACCTTTCATGTTCTACTTTTCTCTTTTCTTTCTCTTCCTTACCTTTGGATTCTAGTATAGACCGCCCTCACAGCTAGTATCTTCAATACAATACCTATGCTTCAGGATTGGGTCGTTACAATTTCATGGGTTGGGGTGGGGTTATTATTGTTGGCGTTGTGTTGGTTTTCAGGGCAAGTTTTAAGATTCCGCCACCATAGATCATTTCGTCTCATTAACCAATTTAGGCGGTTAGGAGAGAAAGTTAATGCCTGAGTGTTTAAAGTCCACTCTGTCTCAGACCCGCCACAGCCACCTCAGCCACATGGAACTAAATATCCCTGGTTGCCTTGGAACGGCTTAGTGTGTGGCTGAAGGTGGGCCTGAGAGGCTTTCTCTTCATCGCATACAAAGGCCTGCTATGCTTGTTGGAGGGTTAGACCTTTATTGACCTATTGTAGGCTAAGATGCTAAGATACAAGAGGAATCGTTGAAGAGAGGAAAATTGAGGTCTACGGAATAACAAGTTGAGGTATGGCAAGTCACGTGATAGTGGGTTGAGATCAGATATTGGTTCAAAAACGGTCCTTACACTCCAAAGTCAAATTCAATGAAGATCTCTCTCCAGTGTAACGACCCATTCCCGAAGCATAAGTATTGAATTGATGATACTAGCTATAGGGCGGTCTATACCAGGACTAAAGGAAAGAGAAAAGTAGAACATAAAAGGGAACACTTGTGGGTCACATGACCCACATCACAGTTCTAGCATTGCCCGATTCTCTTCTATCCAGAAACCATTTCAAGTTTCACCCAGTCCTAGTGTCATCTTGTAGATTTCCAATCATCGGCATCATATCGAACGGCAATGAATCGTATCGGAGACGTAGCTTCAAGGAACGCGTAGAAGGAAAGAAGAAACAAAGAAAGAAAAAACGTTAGAATGAGTCATATCGGCACCAAGTTTGATCGGATCATAAAGACATCGTGATCAAAAAAGGATCTAAATCATTAGGCAGCTGGTTCGGTGCTGGTGCAGGCGGTGGCAAGTCGAGCGTAAGCAATTGACAAAGTTAGTCGGCTCTTACTGGACACTATGTGCCGGTCCGTAACGTGCTTTCTCCCTTCGCTATCCTTTAGGCTATAGGCGATCACTACATCCGATGAGTCTTCCCAAGGTTAATCGCTCTAGGCCCAGTCTACCGTCGCAGTTACTACAAGCGTGCGGCATGTCCTTGTGGCAGTACAGTGCCAGCGTCCGGAGAAATACGGTGACAGTTGGCTAATCGTCAGTCAACAGATGAAACGCGTTGCCACCCACCACTGGGGCCTCGGCGTGTACATCGGTAAGGATATCAATCAGTTAGGGCTGTCGTTTACTTACTCGGGAGACTGCAGGCAGGCAGCAGCCATTGTAGATGCAGTCATAAAGGCATCGAATCATAAAGTTCCATCGAGGGCCATAGTTCAAGAATAACATCAGCACCGACTGTGACCTCAGTCGGATCGTAAAGGCGTCGTTGGCAAGTCATAGAAAAAAAATATCCAGCTCACTCTAGCCGGCTGGCTCAGCTCACCCCGTCAAACCACATTTACCACCTTCAATTCAGCGCAGCCAGTCCATCGGATTTAACGTTATACGGCGTAGAGGTTAAAGACGCGTATCTGGGCACACCAGCACACTTCATACCTTAGATCATCCTTGCATACTATGCCTCGGCCTGATATCATCCCTTAGCTCCGCCCAGGAGGCTACACGAAAGAGTCAGCCGTCACAGTCCATGTATCACGTGCCATCGTCCCTTAGATGTTTCCCACGCACCCGCACTCCGGCACGCTTCGTACCACCAGGTTATTCATACTCCATGTACTGCCTCATTCAGATGCGACTCGTCTACACTTTCTACTACCTCGAATGAATCAAACCAGCACCAAGACAATCGGTATAGAGTATCATTTCGAAGGATTCGCCCTTTGGTCGGCATCGGTTCACATAGGCCCGAAGGATCTATCTCATCATTGGTCTGTCGCATTTAGTCTGGTCAAGTTCGATCAAGTAGCCATGTCCATTTTTAGCTCATCCGGATTCAAATCTTCCATCTCGTTCCCATACCGGTATTGCACCCCTCTGGGGTCTCGCGCTCAGGTGAGTCAGTTGCGGTTTTGAATCGGATCGGAATCAATTCAGGGTCATGGCATCATCAGGTTCAGGGTAGGAGGGATCATCTTCGCTCGAGTATCGTTTACTGCGCTCTTGTCGGCTATCCCACGATGTGGTTGGTTGACAACTGTGATTGCCTGGGAGCAGCGAGGCTGTCAGTCAGTATGCTGCCACAAGATAAGATAGATAAGTTGTTGACCTTTGGATTATGTAACGACCCATTCCTGAAGCATAAGTATTGAATTGATGATACTAGCTACAGGGTGGTCTATAATAGGTTCCAAATGTAAGGAAGAGAAAGGAAAGAGAAAAGTAGAACATAAAAGGCTTCTTAACTTTGTCTGCCCACGTGACCATGTTCTTAGGGCTATATAATTTCCAAATCACATGATTGGCCGCCTGGGGCACTTGCCCAATACAGCGACCTGCGTTAACTGCTGATATCGTCTTTGCTATACTTCCTGATTAGCCCCTGAAATGGACTCCAGGCGTTGTAAAGTGACTGCAGGACTTAACAAAACGTGTCAAATGCCCAACAACGCGCTGCTCGCCGTGCAGTCTTGGAGACTTGGACCCCAATAGTGCTCCTGCGACAAAACGATTTATGCTGGTTCCTATCGCATCAAGTCTAGGGCCCCATGAAACTTCAGCAGAAAGTACTACTTCTACTGTTACTAAAACGCGTGGGAGACCACGTAGTTATAGTAAGTGTACAAAAGCTCTCCCAGTTCAGTCTTTCCTTTCAAAACCGGATGACCTTACAGAACGACAAACCGCCGAGCTGCTAGCAAGGCTGGCAGGACTCCTACTCCCACACCTCGACCACCTCGGATCCCTACTCCTCCACCGCGTTCGATACCCGAACCCTCTTTCCCTCTCCTCGATCTCGATATTCCAGGCTTATTATCTTCCCTACAGCCTCAGAATCAGCTCGAAGATACTCCTTTCATACCTCTGGAAGACTGGAAGCTACTTGAGCAATGAGGACTTTCACCTTAAACTTGAAAAACACCAAATGGAATGCTGTGAGAGGTGCAAAGAGACGTGGTTCGAAATGAGGCTTAGAGTCCATAAGCAGTGCCCTAAGGCTATATATTACCGGCGGGCAATACAGGGTGGTGAGGATTTCTTCTTTTCGGCGCCAACAACATAGATCCGGGTGCAGTTCCACCCGCTTTACCCGCTTTAAGCCAAGTGGAGGAGATGGCTATTGCTCAGGCACATGTAAAGATAGTCACGAAGCCCGTTCGCGGTCATCAGTATCATTATTCAGGCCATTGTGCAAGCTTTATGCAAAATAATATTAAGCTCTTTGATGCACTGCCTCTCATACCCGAAGATCTTGATATGGTCTTACTCCGACCCAAAGACACTGATAAAGATGGTCACAGGTATCACCGTCAATTCCAGCGAGCCTTTTGGATCAGGAGGAGTGTGGTTTTTACAATCATCCGGATGAAAAACATATCACTATTCGGGATGATCGGTATAATAACCTACCCTAAGATGGAGACGTCCCTGATCGTGTTCCTCTTATCTTGGAGGGTGAGCCCGAGAGCCCTAGAGACGCGCCTGATGAAGAAGCTATCCCTGAAAATATTGATCCTTTGGAGGATGATGATCTTGGCCGTTGTCCCGTCACCGAGCCTATAGTCACAGATCTCAATGCACATGATTCTGAATTGAACTGGCCTTTGAGGTTTCAAGCCCGAATTCAACTCCTGGGCAGAATGTATTGGGTGCCCGACTTAGAACCTCCTTTCCCTCTCTTCAATATTGATATTTTGAGTTCCCCATTTCCCCCAGGATTTCTTGAAGATCCTCCATTTAGAAGACTACCGAAGGTTGTTTGAGAACTTTCACCTTGCACCTGGGAAACACCAGGTGGAACGCCATGGGAGGCGTAAAGAGAAATAATTCAAAATGAAACCCGGAGTCCACGTGCGGCGGCTAGAGGCAATATATCACCGAATTATTACTGAATATTGATGGTGTTCCAGGAACAGGTAAAACAGATACCATTCTCCAGATTAGTTATCTAGTCTACATTTTAAGGCGGGATTTGATTACCAGGGTTTACCAAACCGGGCCATGAAGGGTGATCTCTTCGGTGAAATGAAACTGTGGGCTGACAGCTATCCTACCGCTGCCTAGGCTCGATTCATTACCCATCTCGAGTACTATCTTGGTATTCGCCTTGAACATGCAGAGGCGAAGAGAAAGTTTCAAGTCATCGCTATTAAAGCGGACGAATCCATCGATAAATACTTTCACCGCATCTGGCCCAAGGCTAAGACTCTAGAGGAGTGCCAAATTAGTAGGTTTATCAGCACCATGTGAATGTAATGGTACTTGTCCGTGGTGTTCCGGGTAGATAATTCGATGCAGTCGAAGAGGGGCTTGATTATATCTATCGCAATGAGATTCAAAGCTCCGAGAAGCATATTGACAACCCGTGTGAGAAGAAGCCTTTATACCCCCCCCTACAGTACTTTCAGCACTAATCATACGTTACTTCGGCACCACCAGTGCTAGTCATGCTTCTTGTGCCCCAAACAGCTTACACTTAAACATTAAGCTCGTCTCGGTCTCGGTCAAACCCGCTGGCTCGGGTAGAAAGTGAGTTGACCCCGATCCTCACCCACCCACTACTGGCAAAGCTTACTACCTGCTAAGTGTAAAGGAATCGGTCTAGCAAGTTTGAGAATGGAAAATTTCCGTGCGCGGGCGTTAGAACTATCCACCAAATCACTTTCAAGTCCACTATCTGGCAGTTATTTAGTCTTCTTGTTATTAACATTAATAGATAGGATCAAGTTATTGCCTCTCTTAAACTTCCGCTCGAGCTCAACGGCAATCAAAGACACAGTAAGGGAGTCTCGATTTTTTAAGATATCAAATAACAGCTAGAAATAGGCTTGTGGTTGCACAGTTACCACTGCCTCAGCGCGACTATGATTAAGGACCAGTAGGCGATAGGATTATCTATCTTCTCGCGTTGGAGCTTTCGTCAAGCATTGTACTCATCAGAGGAAGGCTCCGCGTCTTCTTCATCACTGCTGTTGCGGAAATCCTCTTCCATAAAGTATTCAAGTTGTGGCAACTCGGCCGATTCCTCTAGTTTCCGGTCCTTCAAAAGTTGTAGTACCGGTTGGAATCAACTGCGCTAGGAAGATCCTCCACCGTCTTCGACTTAGGCCATGCCCATTATGCCCTTATACCAACATTTACCAGTTAAGGCGATGCTTCCACCTCATCTCAATCCATCTCCATCTATGTTTCGGATGTAGCGAAATCACAGCGACATAGGGGATGACTTTTTGGTGGCTGGCAATATTTGTCAAGCTTCTCTCTCCAAGCCGGGGGCCGCTTAGAAGACATCGATCTTTGACCAGGTCCCAGTGCTCAGTATAGCTCCTAGGAAAAGCTGCGGAAGCTTGAGGAGCGCATTAGTCTACCAAACGTCTTGGCATCTTTCAGCAAGGATTCAATGGTAGAGAGAACTTCCCATAAAGCGCCATATCTCCCTGCATAATACGCTTAGAGTCAGCAAGTGTGCTCAACTAAATGGGGATAAAGCACTATATTCACCGCCTACCGCATGGCCTTCAAGCTTCTCAGTATCCATTTTTTAAAAGGTTTTAATAGAATGACAAGGGAGCCCCGCCAAGATAGACCAATTATCTACAGTGAGGTAGCTATCGTAGCTTGCTAGCCTTGATTGTGTAAAGAACAGGGTACTAGGCAGCGTGACTAAGGTGGAGGATCACCATACGTGATGCATTTATAGAACAAAGGCGATAGATAGGCACACACAGATGACAGAATTGATCGCTAGCCCTTCCATAAGGGTCAGGGTCCAGCCAGACTATATACAGGATTTAGGGTTCAGAGTATAGAACCAATCTGGAAGGATAACCCCGTGGTCGTTACAGATTGGTAGTTCTTTGGTTAAGGCCGAGTACCATTGCGAGTGATTTTCGCGATAAAATCATATTCTTTAATGATATTTGCCATGTAAATATCTAGATGGAATAGAGAGATATGAATAGGTTATATGATGATAGGTTGGCCATGGCTGGATCCAGTCTTCACACCAGCCTCTAACATACAAATATTCACAAGTTACTCTATGATAAGTCCACAGGCTTGACATACAAGTACCATACTACTGAAAGTCCGATACACATCATGCAGGGTAACGCCGTGGTGGTCACTGCACCTATGTGTTTTTGGTATTTAATCTGGTATTAGGGTTATATTTATCACAGTGTTACAAATGTACTAAGGGCTTTCAAACTGCTTGGGAGTACCTAGCACAAAGCCTGAATGTGCAGTTAACTCCAAGTTAGCAAGCGATATGACAATCATGCTCTCATGGAAGTTGAAGCTACAGGTTCTCTACTAAATTTAACGGATAATTCCTTGTAATGAATTGCATCTGGCAGCAGCTCCTTGACCGTCCCTATAACCATAACATCTCATGGCTATCAAGGAACCAATCCCTACCATTTTCCGATCGTATTATAGAATTACTAGTAAACATAGAGCTCCCGGAGCCGAACAGTAATAAGAATGCGAGATCCTTACAACGAGCATGCCGGTATTGTTGTAGAATAGGTAATTCGATAACCACAAGACCACCCGAGAGATACTAATGTAGCAACAATATGTAGACTAAAATGTTCTCTGAGTTCCCACGGGGGATTAGTTAGATGGCAAGTGATATAATAACTTAATCACTCCGTAGATTTGTAGAAGATTTGGCCTAAGGTCATTCCGATTAAAACCATTATTTATGACTCCTGAACTCCAAGCGAAAACAATCCATCTATCTGGATACTGGAAGGGGTGCTGCCTGATACGTCTTCTATGAGGTGTTAACCGGAACCCCTGAACACCAAGTTCTACGACATGGGCGAATACGTAGTAGCCGTAGTTATTATTGAGGTCGATACATTATTACAATGAGTGTCTGATATTTAGGAAAATGTATATCACCACGAAGATAATGTTGCCTAGTAATGCTTATAGTGGAACTGGAAAAAGTCAACGTGCATGGAAGGTGCACTGTAGGCAGGTACTGTAGTATATATATATACTACAAACCCATGGAAGCATCTACCAACGCCCACAAAGCATCAATCTCTTTCAGCAGGCATCAGAGCCTTTCCGTGGAAATTCCACACTTTAAGATCTTCACGCCATGGATGCTCTCTGCAAAGATTGGAAACCGATGCCTGGAATGACGCATCTTTCCTAGCTATTATGAGATCACCCTGACATCAGGCGTGCGTAAATTCAGACATAAATAGATTAAGGAGGCCACTATATCAACTTTCTCTTTCTTTTCTTTTCATATCACAACTCGCTTCTTTCATACATCATATACTCATCTCCAGTTAAACAAACTTTCAGCTCTCTCCAGAACTTCATTCATGATGCAGGAGAGATTGTCTTACTTCAAAGAAGAGTTTGGCGAAGACAACAAACTCCCAGCTGAGCTTTGGAGTCAATTAGAGGATACACCGTTGGCAACGACACAAAACCGTCTGAACCGCGCCATGGAACGACTATCCTTCCGAGCTATCGGCAAGCTGTTGTTCAAGAAACTGTGGCCATTAATTTCTCGTCTCCCATGATCCAGGAAGACGAGAAATGAAGAAGCTCGAGGGGTTGTCGTTATGAAAATACACATACACCTCCGGATATATGGTATGTCCTATCCAAACAGCCTGCCAATCAATTTATCCCAGCATAAGATACCTAACTGTCATGGTAGCTTCTATCACTAGAAAGCCTGTTCAGCCGCTCAGACTTGGCTTTGGTTCCTGCGGCCATTATCAGACCTGGAAAACCAAGAAAAACAAAATGAGCTATTCGTGTTGGATGTCCGGGTTGTGGCTTTGGAGATTGAACTTGAGGCGGTTTGTCGACTTGACGGAGGAGGATTCTGAGGGAAATATCGACATCGAGACAGCCCTGGTAAAGGCATGCGAAAGGAGGATTACAGCAGTCTTATTCATAAATTTATGTATAGCTCTAGAGCGTATATACAATATCACCTCCACTTAAGTCTTTATAGTAAACCCATCTCTGCGGGTAAAGGTCTTGAATCTTGTCTTGAGTACTCCAAAGGTGCATTCCACAATGTTTCTTTCTGACGAGTGGCGGGGGGTGAATGGCTCCTGCGCTGTCTGGGGCTTTTAAGCCAACTTTATCTCAGCCACGAAGGTGATATCGAATTTTTTGATATGGCGTTAAGATGACGTCGCTTAAGTGGCCGGCGTCAGCTAAGTACCGGGGACGCAAAATCCTGACTAAAAGGTTCTACTATCATGGGCAGACCCTTCATTGGTTCGGGAACACCCCTTCAGCCACAACGCCCCCTTTACTAGCCACATGCTGATGGCCCAAAGAAGAGCCATGATATGGACCCAGAAATGGAATACATTTCTTATGATGTTACTTGGCATTGTAAGCTCGGAAACAGTCCTGATATCTGATACTGAAAGGGGGGTGAACCAGAAAACGAAACGATACTTCTTTCAGAAGCTGAAGGAGAAGCGAGATCGCTGTCAATTTGAAGGATTGGGGGACAATACTTAGCTCCTGTATGGTCACCGTTCACACACATGGATGAGCCTGAGACGTCCCCTACACAATTGAGGAGGAGCCAAATACAGTGAGGGTTCCCGGCACTCCATGGGACCGAGTGGATGCTCAATTGGAGGAGTGGGCGGAGAAATTTCCCGACAAAGAGGCCCGCTTGACTATCGTCTGGGCATATAATGAACGATAAAACTCACGACGTCCACGACACTGGAACCAACAGCACCCAGCCTAATGAATCTAATGGCATCGGAGGTTCAGCGGCGGCGGACATGCTAAGAGATATACAGGCCAGCTCAAGGCGGAGGCGGCCAATATCCGGCAGCATATTCATGCTTTGTGGAGGCGCGACGGGCGAGGTGGATGTGCTCAGCGGCATTTCAAGCTTTTGGTTCCCGATATTTCGGAGTGGTGTGAGGCTATTGTCCGGGGAATTGAGGGGTTACACCGAACAATCCCCCACAAGCCTTAATTGACAAGCTTATAAATAGGGTCGCGAAGACCAAGACTGCCCGAGGCCCTAAACTTACCGGAGGCACATCTTTAGCGTCCCCGTCACCCATCATCTACATATGCCTAGCCTGTCACTCTCACCGGCGGGTAACTCCAAACTTGTTAGCTGAACAACCGTACAAGGATTGGTACGCGGGCTGTAAGCGAGCGCTAAGAAGCGAGGCAGAAGCTGGTATTGCTTAAAGCCTGTTTAGTGTTTGGTGGCTTCATTTGACAGGCCACCGTTTGGCATCGTTTGGGGCATTATTACTCATCGTTTTATCCAGTTACCTGATTGTTTGTTCCGACGCAAAAATCCAAAAATACACGTCTATTTGTCCTAAATAGATGACTGTCGGAAATAATGCATTTCCTTTAAAAAATTTATTTGTTAGCATTATTGCCCTGAGAAGATAATAGGTCTAGGGCGTCTTTTCCGACCACGCCTAGCTAGGGAATGTGTGTACCGGGCGCCGGGCGTAAATCTATCGGAGCAATAGCAGCGGGAAACGGCAGCTACAATTTACTGATATCTAGTGAGCTAAATTAATCAACATGGAATACCAGTATTTGGGAAATGGGTTTTGGGCGTTTCTCTTCCGTTAGCCTACTTCCGACACGCAGAAACCCGAAAACCTCATGGCTCCTGCCCGTCGTTGTAGTCTGGCAAGTAAGGAGGGAGGTATTTGGTAACAGTCGCTATGGGAAAGAGCTTGCCTTTGTACGGAGTGATTCCCAAAGGAGACCAGCCTGTTTTTTGAAATCCGATCCGTCGATCGCCACTGGACTCGTCAACAAAAACTAATTAGTCGGGGTGAAAACGGGAAATACGGTATTAGAAAAACGCTCGAAGCTGAGGGTTCCGTGCAGCGGCGACTCTTTTAGCCTATTATCTTGTTATAAGATACTGAAAGAGATAAAAGCTGTAGATTCATCTCACCTGCTTCTTTGGCCATTTAGCTTTAGCCAAAGCTCTTGAGATGGTGCTCGTTGATATCACCACCTCGAACGCACACAAATAAACCAAGCTACCTCCTCAAGATAGAGCCCTGGTTTGTCGTGCAGATAGCGAAGAAGGGCTACAACCATCTCATTTGTCAAGTGGCCGGACTGCGCTGGTGCTGACGCTTGACCAGAGATTCTTATATTGCGGCGGGTGCTTCGAATCGAGCGCTGTCGGATGTGCTGCGGTGGCAATTTCATTGTTTGGAAAACGGCCAGCTTTGATCATGCTGATAATAAGGCTTTGTTGAGGGGAAAACAGTCTAGGAGCCATATTAAGTTGCGAGCTTGTGCTCAAACCAGTTGTTGGCAATTTGTTGCAAGTTTACAGTATTACCGCTAAGTAAATAAACATAGATCCTAAAGTAGTATAGTACGTCCGTAGTTGGTTAAACTGGGTGAGAAGTGGATCACGCAGTCACCAATGGTATGTTAAGTGAGATTAAGCGAGATTAAATGAATTGTAAGATTAATACATGTACTACTCCTATCTGATATTCGAGGCCGAATTAACCAATCACATATTGACAGGGAAGGCTTTTATTTGTGCTTAACCCCATCGCCTCGAATTTCTGACTCAGTTTAGTGTGTACCGCACGTCGAGGGTCGCATTGCGTTGATATACACTATTATATGTAGAGGTTATGTAACAACAGAGTCCATGCATTAGTTCTTATGTAGCTAGTGCGGCACGTGTCACAGAGACTCGAGAAACTAATTTATTATAGAGGCGAGCTATCAAGCTTCCAAAAACTATTTCTAACATGGTTAGCCGGGCCAATTTATTACTTATTTATATATGTTCGAGTGAGGGAAGGTATAGTATTGTATCAAATCCAAATAAGAAATGAGGGGCCTGGTCCTTGCTAGGTAATATACTATGATATTATGATACTATGAAGTATAACTAGTAATTAGTATTCTAGAGAAAATATTGAACTACTATTTTGGTGCATATAAACCTTGGCAAGCAGGCTTGGCCTTAGTGCTTATTTCGGGTATAAGATGCAAGCTGTAAGCCAACCAGCTACCGAAGTAACGTAGTTACTACTTTCAATGTATACATATATCATATATATAATAGTCGGGGCAGTGAATGCATGAAGAGCTAATGAGACCCTGCAGGCCCCATAAAAGTTAAGAATATAGTAATGCCTATAACGAATTGAATGGCTAGGCCTCTTGATTCGTTATAGAGTAGAATTATTAGTAATATGAGGGCTTGAACTTGACACGGTGTTCCGTTCGTTATAGGCAATTATCGTAAGGAGTCCGCGTGTGTAATCATCATTGGTAGTGTATAGTATATTGGACATTGGTAAGCATGTACATTCTTCAAGCTGCATATGTATGTATGATGTGTGCTACATACGTACTCTGTACTAGACTAGACATACATTTACTTACTATGGAGTTATATGTGAAATATGTACATTAGAATACTATTGTATATATAATATACGTAACGTACACGCTTAAAGCCCAAATCTCCTGGCCACCTCCAGAAAGCCTCCCTCTCTCTCATTCACCCACATGTCGACCCAGCCCTCTGCCTTCGCTTGATCCGTCTGTTCGGCTGTGAAGGACTCCTCTTGTGGTCGTTCAACATATATAGTCTGAAACCCACATCGCCTTGCAGCTTTCAAGTCCACCAGGTGAGCAGCGATGAGAGCGCAATCCTTAGGGTCCAGGCCGAGCTTGCTTGCGGCTCCACGGTATACTTGCGGGGAAGGCTTGTATGCACCAAAGTCCTCCGCGCTGGCAAGATGTTTGAACGGCAGTGATCCATGCTTCAGAAGGTCCTCTAGAAGGTTGATGTTGCCATTCGAGAGTGTACAGGTCTCGAACTTGCTGTTCAACCTCGCAAGACCATCTGCACTATCCGGCCATGGGTCCAGATAATGCCAAGCTCGGGAGAGTGAGCGTATTTCATCATCAGTGAAAAGGCCGTTGAGATTCTGCCGTTGAAGGAGCTCCTTGAGAGACTCATAAAAGTGCTGATCCACCGTGACAAAGCCAGGGCCGAAAGGATCGAAAGTTTTAGTGAATGCTACATATGAACTTCCCCAATCCTTTACCAAAGGACCCCAGTAGCCGCTGTAATCGTCGCTGTTCTTTTCCGTTGTTAGTGCAGATGCAGCTTCTCGTAGCAACAATGCAGCCGATTGACCCCGCTGAGGGTCTTGCAAAGCGCAGTTTGCGTGCAATGTCAACACCTTGGTGATGGGTGTGCGCCAATCAACCGTCGTGCCGAATATGTCGAAGAAAAGCGCTTTTGGTGGAGACATGTTTCCTTCCTTTTCTCCCCGATTGTTGTTGAAGATTGGGCAGAATAGCACAGGCTACATCAAAAATACATGGATGAGACATCGCAAGCTTTTATAAAGTCTTCAGGTCTTCAGCAGTGAGGCGTGTGGGTTGCCCCGCTACAGACTATATATGTATTGAGTTGCCGAAGCGGTGTGCTGTGTAATTAGGCTAAGCCTAGTTAGGTTGGTTGGTGCAACTCCACCATTGTCACGTGACGCCTGAGCACTGAGATCATCAAAAAAGGATAATGATCTACTGCAGTATCCATGATCTCCACTCCGGAGCTACCTGACAACTACTTAGATATTGGGTTTGCTTCTGGCCTGTATCATACAATACAGACCTTCACAAATAGGTAGTATGATAGTAAATGTAACTAGTAAAGTATACGTCTACTAGTTAGTAGTAGTTAATATTTGTCGCTTCTGATCCATTTATTAGTTAGGATATATATAGTAATCATCATATGTATCCAAGGTTATGATAAAATAAATGACTCGCTTTATATCATAGTACATATCATATACTCTTATGCGCTATGTATGTAGAAGAGAATCCTCATAAAAGTTTCCATGGGAAAGCTACTATCATATATGGTGGTTTTATTATTAGTATCGTTATTATTGCGACTAAGTTAATAGCGTTGAAGGATATAGAATAGTAATAAATAAATACTAAGAGCTTATGCACAGTAGCGCCAACTATTATCCCATTAGATATATCATATAGTTGAAATATTATGATCGTCCCATGTGAGGATAGCCTTACTATGCATCTATCATCAGTTCCATCGTCTCTTGTTAATTCTCCGGTGATGACAGTTTACGATCGTCTCATGATTATCGCTGTTCCCCATGATGCTAATGCGGAAGTATGTAGAGTACACACAAAGGATTCCTTACTATTGATGGTCTGACAGGCCCAATGTGATAGCTGCGACCCCTCTGCGGCAGTCAACAAACCCCCCAAGCTGATGCCTATAGTACATCATCAAACTTGCTTACCTCTGCGATACCTGAATCGGATTGGTACGGGCCATATGGGAGGCGTGGATGGCGGACTTGAGGCTTGGCTCTTTCAACTTTCTAGACCCTGCAGCTGTTTCGATCAGATGATTCATGTCAACCTTCACGCTTTGTTTGCTTGATAGTTATCGGGACCACTAAATTTTGTGTAAAATTAAAATTAAATATTACTGTGATATATATATATATATAAAATATGTGAGTATTTATATAACTACACCATTTTATTTATTTTATTAATATATATATACTTTTCATAGTACTGGCCCGCGCAGGGGAGGGGTAATGCGGACAAGGCTCCATCGGAAGTACTTACTCAATCATTGTACATGCTCCGGTAGATGATGGATCTGAGGTTTCTGGAATCAATCAGGGGACGTTTTAGAAGAAACCGTTCTGGTCCCCCTGAGCTAAAAAAGCGAGTCGTCCGTCTCCCCGGCCGGAGCTGTGCCACTAGCTGCAGGGAACAACAACTTAATAGATTAAATCTAGGATCATATAGTAAATACTATGATCGATATTTTATTTTCAAAAACGATTACGTGCACCAGAATCCTGGTTAGAGCATCAGACACTTATTAATGAAAGAATGACCGGATGAGGAAAGAAGAAGCATTGGTAAACCGAACAAATACTTGCCATTAGCGGGTCCGGAGCGATTCCGGTTTGGGGCATGTTGTCTCATCCGTCCTTAACCCTAATCGATCAAATCATGCGATGCTGTTCACCTTTTTTTCTTTTTTCCCTTCTTCTCTAATAAAGACCAACTAATCACTACGGAGGTGATGATGCCCAATGAGAATCATCCTCATCATGGTCATAATAATGAAGACCGGCCTACCTTCCAGATCCGACACACAGACCAGGATCGATGGGAGTCTTGGAAAGTTATTGGAGTCTTGGAGTTTTTCCATCCCTCCACTCGCGGCTATTGAAAAGCGTCTGGTAGGTGACAACCCCTCCCTGCGCTCTTCACGTCGAATCACCTTGTCGTGATTCATGCATCTCGACTTGATTTAATCATAATTTTAATATCGGGAGATCACTAATAATAATAAGATTCTTGAAAAATGGTAAAATACCACTTGTTTTCTCTATCCAGAGGGAGCCCACTCACTAACCCTCACTAATGCTCTTCTCGTGTTGACTAGATGACTAGCCTGGGAACCACCTGGGTGAACCAGACACGGCTGAACTGCCAAGCCAGCAGGGCTCCTTTTAAGAATCTCGCTAACAAATGGAGGGCATCTTTGGCCTGTCCCTAGCTCAACCACCAGCGTACCATCGTCCGTTTAGGCCACGATCAGCAAACTATGATACAGCCTGTGTCGAAGTGAGCGAGTCAATCTCTCCCTTTTCTGTTGGCATCGGTTTTCTCCCCTCCCTATAGAAGACCTGGATGAATGGAGGGAATTGATGCTGTACGCCGTCCGTAGTCGAGAAAAAGTAGCTCTGAACCGGGATGCCATACAGATCACTTGGCAAAGCAAAAGGGAGGCGGACAGGCCGCACCAACGGGACGTTGTCGAGCCTCCAGGGTGTGACAAGCCTGTGAGAAGAAGGCTCGTTTTAATATTATTGCAAGGCGAAGAGTTCCGGTCCAGCCAGAATAGTTCCGAAAAGAGCCACGAGCTCAGGACCAAGTTTCCACCACCCTCTGGATGCCACACACAAATCCCAAATCCTAGTACACAATCGTCCTTCTCAAACACGCTACCCCTTTGCCGAGGCCTGCGCGACGCAACCTTTCTCACCCTAAGAGCAGCTGGCGTCAAGTTGCGAGTGGCCCAAGTCCCTTCTGGTTGCGCAGGGCCCAAGGCACATAATAATAGGAGAACAGGTGGGTATTGTCATTCGCCTACCGAGCTCGCCGTCGTTTAGTTATGCATCTTTATGCATCACCCATGCTCGGTCTGCCCCTAACGCATGTCCCTGCGGAGTGTCAACGATACATTGGTTGTTTCCCCAGGAACCTTTATTGGTCTGCGTACTTAATTAAACTCCACCGTGATACTCTTGCCCGCTCGCACCTATCCACAATAGTCAAGTTGCAGAGAACGGGAGTTGCTATCATGGAACCGATTCCCACTCTCTCGGGGCCCCGATGCGTGCTTGGCTATCTGACGAAGTGGACTCGGCACTGTAATGTATCATGTTTGAAGTTACCAGGGGAGGTCCGTTAACAGCTTGGTTGAGAAACGAGCCGATTTTGTTACCAATATCTCTCTTTGGCAATTGACTGAATATCGCCCTCCTTGTCGGCGCTGCTCGCATGCTGTGACCGGAAGGCGCCCAGCGAAAGATGGTGAACAAAATCCCCGTTCTTGGGTTGCTGCTGGCCAGTTTGGGATCACCCTGATTCTGTGGAGTAAAGATCCCAGGGGACATCGGTACTATTGCGGGTTGTCTTAACATTCCCAATGTTAGTCAGGTGGAGGCCTCGTTGTGCCAATCCGAGAAAATATGAATGACTCTGTTTGTCTAACAGCTTGTTAGATCAGTATTCGGGTTTTCGGGATCTTCCGTCAAGCAGGCATCCACCAGCATAGCCTGCTGGGGATCACAGCTTGCCTAAATTTTTTCAAGTCTATCGACTAGAAGCGTCGATCTAATCCATTACAACGACCTTGAAGCGAGGTTGTAAGCGTCAATTTAATTCTTCCTTCAATAATCCCAAAGGATCTCCCCGAGATTTACGGTGATCTTAGAGTTGGCATTGTTTACTGGAGCTGGCACGTTCCATCCGGTAAGAACACGATCAATTTTCATAGCTTTGTTTGTTCGACCGTCTCAGTGGTCTTAGGCGGATTTTTCCATCATGTCTAAGGCGAATGAATGGGCTGACCCGATGTTAGAGACAAGCCCCTTGTGGTCAAGGTGGGATTAATCAAAAGTCCGCTCATGCCTTATTTATTGACCATTAATTAAATGGGGAAGACAAGCAGTTACAATCGCTGGGTCTTTGGCATTCTCTATCGCTTGCGCACCTATGTTTCGTTGAATGACAAGAACCCCTTGGAGGCGTCACCAAAGGGCCATGCCCTCTGGTGAGAACGACGGATACCGAAAAGTCCTGGAAACATTGTCCCTACCGAGAAATATTGTCGCCTTTGAGGAACTCGCCAGCGTGGGTTGAGAAAGATATGGCTTCCACCGATACGGAAGCGCAGCACGCGTCTGTGACGCAAGCATTCTCTTCCCCAGACAAAGATCTTAGGACACGTTCGAAGACCATGTCTCGACCATCCTCCCGTCGGAGAGTTTCATCTCCTGGGCCAGCATCCTCCCCGTCGCAAATCCCGCGCCGCGACTTCTCCCCGAACGGCCATGATAATGTGGATGTTGTCAACGATGAGAGCATCTCGCCACTCGACCCGCGCAGATTTACTCCTACGCTACACGCCTCTCTTGTTTCGGAGATTCTTTCCTTGCGAAGGGAAGTCGAAAGCAAAAGTAAAGTGATCGACGCATTTGAGTCGAGCATAGAGGATTCGCGGGCAGAGATCAATTCCCTAAATGAGAGTCTCATGAACAGTACCAGAGAGAATCGATCCCTGAAGAGGCAGATCCAGCTTCTCGAGGGTGGTACTTTCACAGCGCTCAATGACTTAACTAAGGAACGAGACGAAGCAATGGAGAATATCACCGATGTTCGTAAGAGATTGGAGCAAACTCAAAGAAGGGTTCGTACCCAGGAGGAGGAGGTTGAAAGGGCCCAGATGCTGTGGGATCGAGATAAGCAAGCTTGGGAAGCGGAGCGGAGAAATTGGGAAAGGAAGGTGCATGTCCTCGAAAACCGACTCAAACGGGTTATCGACGAGGTGGCCGCCACACAGGTATCCGGTCCTTACCGTAAACTGCCAGAAGGCGATCCTGATGAGTCGCTGAGAGACTCAGCGGCTGCGCGGGGAAGTGATTCGACCAGTGTTCGATCGAGCAGTGTCTTTGGAAAGCGGCGGACCAGTATGACGAGTGTCAGCAGCCATGATGAAGAACCCCAAAATGGTAGATTTTCCGTCATGAGTTTGACTAACGGCCTTCCTTTGAAAGCAGGTGGCCTCAACTTGGCCGACGAATTGGCCCTGGATGAGGAGGAAGAGGAGGCATTTGATGAACGAACAACAGGGGAGGATGTGAACCCGGTGTCGCCAGTGGAATTGCCAGAAGAGAGACCAACGTCTGTTCAATCCCAGGCCTCCTATGGGTCAGGAATGAAAGCCCGAAGGATACTCGGCTTGTCCTATGACAGCGGCGTAGATCGGCCTCACACACCAGATACCCTTGAACCAGCTGGGAAAGTGGAATCCAACAAGGCAGCGCCGGCAAACGAAAAGACACCAACCATATACCATGTGGATTATTGCGATGCTGGTGTCCAGTACTCCCCTCCGCCGTCGCCACAGCTGCCACCGCAGTCTCATCAGGATTTGGATGTGCGTGCCTCGTCTCTGGCACCCGACGGACTCACAAATCAAGATGACGGAGACCGAGAAACTGCCGCTTCCTCCACCAAGGGCGGTTACCAGACAAGGGACAGTAGCACGGCGACAATCCCCGTGGAGATGGTATCTACGTCCTGTCAGGCTGTCGACAATCTACCGAGTCCGCCATGGACACCGAAGGGCATCGAGTCCGCAACACAGTCTACATTGGGTCATGAGATCGCCCAGATGACCTCGACAGCCACACAGACTTATGAGGTTGCCGCAATAAGCAAGCAGGACAACAACGCTACCGTACCGGTACCGCAGAATGAGTTAGCACAACTCCAGATTCTCATTCCAACAATTGCAATACATCCGCCCGGGTCGGAACCGCCATCTCCCAGAAACAGTGTCGTTCTTCCACCACATACGAAGACCGTTTCTTGTCAGACGGATTTCATTTCAATCGCCAATGTTAAGTCTGTATCAATTCAAACGGAGGAGATTCGCATTGACCAACGTCCCGTCAAACTCCCGGCGAGCCTGTTACCTTCAGCAATTCCTAACCGGCTCCCTATCAGCGATGATCAAGAGATAGCTATTCCCTTTCAGGGACCTCCGCCCCGGTCGCCAAGACGAGGACTCTTCAAGCCCGGTGAGGGACAACTGATGACGTTGAAGGACAAGCAACCCGAAAGGCAGCAATCATACCCGGGGAACAATGACAATGGCCCACTTGCTGAGGATGTAAATTCCGACATTCGACGTCCATTCCGGTCGAGTAGTCTTTTTGCTGGTTTCGAGAATATGAGCGACGATGAGGGACCGGGCGCTGATATCTTCAGCGATGAGGAGTTATTCAACCGGCCCATGGCCTGTTACACATTGAAGTCAGGGAAGTTAGTGTCCAAAAGGGAGCGCCCTAGTCTTGACGACGATCCATTACGTGAAGCTGATCGCTTCAACTCGGAAACTGAGGTACCCGGTTCGTCAATACCTAGTGAAGTTTCCCCCCCCTCCAACGCACGGAATGGCATAGGACCTTCAAAAAGACCTATACGGAAGATGGCCTCCAGCAGCAAACAACCGGATATTCGACGGACAGCAATGATCTCAAATGGCGCCGCCGCGCATCAGAAGGCACGCCCACGAAGTCCTAGTGAACCTAGCATCGATAGCGCTCTTTCTAGCCATGCGTCGCGCCCGCCCTTCCCCGTCCCTGCCCGACTCAGTTCAAAGAAAGTCCCCGTCGGCGGGGGCGAAGTGGCGCAGAGTCCTACCCCATACAGCAACGGTAAGACACCCGAACGCCGAGGTAGACGTATTGCCAGACAACCAACCGTTCGCAAGGTGCGGTCGGCAGCTACATTATCCAAAGCGAATCAACCAGAACGTCCTCGCAGCCGCTCGCCTCCGACTATGTCTACTTCGCCGCTTGCCCCTGATAGTCCACAACTCCCGCCCATGCCTGTGGACGATGTAACAGCGCCCAGATCCAAACGGTCCGTTAAGAAAATGCCCTCTAGTAGGGCTCCATCTTCGCACACCTATATGCATATGAGAGAAGAGTCGTTCACACCTTCAATACAGCCGACAAGTGTTGTCGATGCTATTGCACAAACCATGGTGGGAGAGTGGATGTACAAGTACGTCCGCAGGCGGAGATCATTTGGGGTCTCTGAATCGAAGGAATCCTGGGAGCTCGGGAAGAGTACAGACGAAATGTCCGCCAATATCACTAGCAGCGGTGTTCGCCACAAGCGATGGGTGTGGTTGGCCCCGTACGAACGTGCGGTCATGTGGAGTAGCAAGCAACCAACCAGTGGCTCTGCTCTCCTAGGCAAGAGTGGTCGAAAATGTGAGTAGCAATACATAAGAAAGAAAAAAAAAACCCCCTTTTCTTGACCTGAGATGAAAACCATTAACTTGAGTAGTAACTATACAGTCCGTTCTCGACGTCAAGGATGATACACCTCTTCCAAAGGGTGCAAGCCCTCAGGGGCTCTTTAACCGGTCCATTCTGATCTTAACACCTCAGCGTGCTCTAAAATTTACGGCTTTGAGCTTGGAACGTCATTATATCTGGCTTACTGCCCTGTCATTTCTCAGCCATTCAACTCTGGGAATCACCGATTTGGCGTCTCTCCCACCAGTCCCCCAAGAGGGGTTTGTCTCACCACCGTCGACCGCTTCTCTGCGAAGGAACCCAATCCGTGACTCCATCCGGGTCGCCAAAGGCAAGCCACGACCTAAACTAAATGATAATCGATCCTTTACCCCGCAAACTGTCGCTGTGCCAGAACTATCTGGAATCGGGATCGACTTAATCGATCCGATCATGGATGCAGCCGATCCCCCGAATGTTCCTAGGTTCTCTAGTCACTCACGAAAGCGTAGCAACACCGCGCCTCGTGTACCGCCCAGTGCGTTTCGCAGTTTCTCCAGTCACACTACCATGCCCTCGACGTATAGTGCAACTACAGCCGGCTCGGAAATCCATACTCCGACATCAGTTGTCGCTGCGGGGTTTGGCAGCGGCCGAAGTAGCTTCAGTCGCCGGACATCTGAAGCCAGCGGGGCCCCCAGTGTCAGCACGGGAAACTTCTTTGATGCCGTAGGCACCGTACGTATGGAAGCTTTCATTGATCGCACTCACATGTCTCGACATCGTGGCGGCTACCGTTCGCGACAGGGGTTGAGGAAACGAGATTCGACTCATTGGGGTTTAGGTCACCACGAGATGGATTTTACCAGACCTGAGGATGGAAGTGAGGTCTTCTATCGAACTGAAGACCCCTTCCGCGGGTTCTAAAATTCATGTCTTCTCTAACAACACAATTCTCTTCGATAGGTAAGATCCGTTCGGTACTATCTAGCATAAAGCCTCTGTATATTTAGCCTTTTTCTTCCCTATTCTGGAGCCTTCGGTGTATGGCGTCTTCCAAAAGCGGGAATCAAAGTGGAAAACTTTTATTGCGACCTTGGGCACTCTTCTCTATGCGAGGCTGTTTATGTATTTCCTCTCTCACCTACCATCATAGGGGTTGGCTCTCTGATGGTCAGGACCTAGAACATCTCGTGTGGACAAGATATTTCGCATCAGTTTGACCGTCACTTTTCCTTGAAACCACGTTAACCCTTCCTTTTTTTCAAGTCATTCTTTAAAGATACCATGATAGCTTCATTCTTGCTTTTGTCTTCATTGGCTTTTTTTTTTTTTTCTTTCTTTTTGTGTATCTATGATGATGGGTCATGGCGACGTGCCTCGAAGAGTCTTTCCATGTATCTTGCTTAGATGTATGTATTTTTAAAGAACATACATGCACGATTACTACCAATATACATTTGTGTGTAGCGGAGCAAGTGTACAACATGTTAGCGTTGTTGTAAGGGGTAGTAATAACGTCGCCTTTATGATTACGAAACTGACATCGTTCATACCATTGTGCACTGTATGGTAGATACATGGCTTCAAACATCACTCTTTCCATTGGACTGCGTGGATATATATTATAACAAATATCGGGCATATGATAGGAATACTATTATTACCATATGCATGAAGTAAGAGGTGTATAGGTTCTTCCCTTAAATGAATTTACACACGTAGGAAAAGAGCCTCACGGGATGGTCATTCTCGAGCGGTTGGGTCCCTTCGCTGTCATCTTCGTATGAGCCTGATGTCTCAGCAAGGGCATATATACATGTGCTGTACATTAATTTATCTATGATATAATATCTGCGAATAACATGTGCAAAACATAGGTGGAACATGTACTGTACATATATAGGTACGTAAGGGGTATCCTGGTAAGTCACAGGCCCACTCAATAGCTGCAGTGGAACCCCAAAGGCCAATCTGAGTATGCTAAAGCCCGCTGCGTTAAGGACCCGGGAAGAATGCGATCATGACCCTGTCTTGCCGATGTCGGGGGATTGAGCCGTTGCATTATCAAGAAGACGGAGCCGGAAAATGCCCATGATGCGCAGGCAATTAAAAATGGATCCAGGAATATGGAGGAGCTATCCAACAGTTCGATCTACAGTGATTTAATGTCTAGAATTTTGGTCAGGTGGGTTTCACAATTGCCTGCCTGATAGTATGATTAAGCACTCGAGGGGGCACACTGAGGACGACCTCGACAATAAGACTAAGCGATACCGGTTTGGCGACGCCAGCTCTTATCCTAGTTTGACCGAGAAAGTTCAATGCAAAGTCTCTGGGTTATTACCAGCCTTTCGCTGGAGGAATAGTTCGACACTGAACGGATCAGCATGCCAGGTACCACTCATTGTCGCCCAGAGAGGCCACTGATCTACAGAATGTTGTTTTTTAAAGATTACTTTATCCATCTCGAACTTCCCTTCGTTTGAATTTTTGTGTAGAATATGAAATCATTCCATGTTGTTTCCTACCTCACCTTACTCGTTTAATCCAGCCTTTGGGCGTCTCGGTTTTGGGGTATTCAAGCACCATCGTAAGATCTCAATTGAAAATGGTGTCCATCATGGCGTCTTAAATTATTCATTGTTCGATTTCCTTGGAGCGTTTCATGAATTCCACCGCGAGGCGTTCACCGATCATAATATCTTGAATGGATGGGGAGCAACAGGGCGAGATCCTCAACACGTCGACTCTTCGATTATGATCAGCCGGCCGGGAAGTTTTCTAAGGCAGCCAAAAGGACAGCGACTTAAGGAGCAAGAGATGGAAGGAGAGGCAGTCAACCCATCTGCGACACCCCCACAGGTACAAGCAGCAGCGACTACAATAAATGGTTTGATCGCGGTTCGAGACAAGTATGGCATGTATTGTGGCCTTCAGAGCAGTCCTTCTCGACGTATGTTGGAACAGACCTCGATTCATTTAAATAGGTCACTTGTGATGGATAGAAAGCTAGAAGCATATGAGACACCCGCCAAAGAACGACTTGAAGGGAGAAGATCCTGACGACAACTTAAAACGCAAACGGATCATATCGAATTGCCACTAATTCGGGCAAAGATAGAGGCTCGAGATGCAGAAGAAACCCGAAAGCCTGGGAAGGAACAGCAAGTTAAGGAGCGTAAAAAGGGCAATGGCAGGTGAATTAGAAGTGCATCGAGCGGTTAGGCGAGCCGTAGGCCAAAAAGGTCAAACTGGCGATAACTCAAGAAACTTCACATCAAGCTTTCGCGCCAAACTAGGTAGGATAAGAGCTGGCGCCGCTAAACCGGTATCATTGAAAGCCCAGAATAGTCTCATCATTCTCAGCATACCTCTCGAGTCCAACATCGCCTTTCACTGCTATCATTATATCAGGGATAAATTTACCAGTGCAAGGAAACCTTTCTCTGCCACTTAACAGCGCCGACCGACTTCGAGTCAGAGGCTAGTGAATGCTGGGGGTCTCTAGAATGCGACCCAGAACGTGAAAATCTTCAAATAGTCTGGAGTCACTGCCGGAGGACCAGGCATCTTGGAAAATGCGGACTCGGAAGGAGCGAACCAGTTATGCGAATCTGACTTGGGGGGACTCGGAGATATTGATGAAGAATGGGAATTCGACGATGATGACCTTGATGCTCCGGATAGTCTAGATGGGGGTCTCTGTCTTCTAAAAGTACGTAACTGACACGTCAGACACTGATAATCTCTCATGGGTTATCGGCACTACTCCTGTTTGCTAGAAGGAGGGCGATAATAAAGCCTCATGGGGGGGTTTCGAGGCGACACAGAAAAGAGCATGCCGGACCCAGAGAGAATTGAAGGTCGCTGCATTACGGTTATCATGATGCTCTATAATATAATTTACTACCCAAAATTTCATTCAGTTGAATACTTTCGGCGCTAATACAGCAAGAGGCACGCGAGGGAAAGTTTTTCGATTATGCCACTGACGCTCTATGAAATATAGTCCCTGTTGCTTTCTCCTCAGGGCGTGGAAAACTCGAGATGGATCATTCGTAATTAATGGTTTCATGTATTTAGCAAGTCTATGCGGTAATTTATTCGTAACTCACTTGTATTTTCGGTAATATTACGATCGGAAACTTGATCCCTTGATTTTAACTGTCCGCCCACCATCGGCAGCCTAAGTAATGTATGAAATGTACATGTACATACATACGACTATAAAACTGGCGTTACGCTAACTCAGCTAGCGGAAAATTACGTGTTACCGAAAATCGCTTCGCTTTTGAGCATCTCCGACGTCAAGATCTTCAGCTGGTTATAGCTGGATACAGGCAACAGGGCATCCGAGTATAGTACAGTATTGTGCTGTGGCGCGTACTATATACATACCTACTAGGGCAAGCCGTGCTACATGAGTTCAAGTCGTTAGGCCGAAACTAGGCTAGTGTAGAAGGATGCTTATTGAAACGTCTTGCATGTAAGATGGAAGGGAGAAAAGAAAACCCGATCCTCGGTCTATGTATGATGCGACAAGATTTTATTCAAGACTATATTGAGGTGAAAGTACGGTATAGATCGACGAACAAAGTATTAATTAGAAGTCAGCCAATGGGCAGATTTTTGTGCACAACGATCGACTCTTATGCCCACTTCCCAAGCAGCCCCATCAATGCGGTTCCGAGAGCGACACAGAAGATCATGAAGGCCAGGCGCTTCCGGTCGTTCGTTCGGTGTTCATCAAACAAGAAATCACGTGCCAACAGCTCGACCATGCTGGTGTACAGCAATATACCTGAAGAGATTGAATTGAGAACGCCGGACACAATGTTAGCCGTGGTTGAGTTGGGGTTGTACGACGTTCGCACCCCGATCCCAATGGCGATGCAGAGGGGTGTGGTGACCCCATAGGCAACACAGAGTATCCACGGCAACCAGCTCGTACGTTTGAACGGGATGGCCGACATCCGTGCGCCAATCCCAAGCCCTTCGAAAGCCTGGTGGAAGACGATCACTGGATAAAGGGTCGAGAAATTGTCACCGGTCACCCCAAGATTGAGGCCGATGATAACCGAGTGGAAGAGGACGCCAAATTCGAGAATCAAAAGCGCGGCAATTTGCTGGTTAAAGGATCTTTCGGCATCTGCCGCCGTGAGCTCTGTCGTATCCCACTCCGGTTTTGTGCTGCTAACGGTCGGTTCTTTGGGCACATTGGGGTTCTCGATATTCTGGACGATCGCATGGGTTTCGTCCTGCCGGGTCACACCGTACTTCGACTCGACATACAACTCCGCGATAAAGTCAAGAAGGAAAATCGCGAACGCGGACGTCATCGACAGGGCTGGGACCCACGAGTAGATGGACCAGTTGCCCGTCATCCCGATGCAAGTGTTTGGGCCGATCTCCCCATAGGCGGGGTCGAGCAAGTGGATGAATGCTGTCGCGAAAATGACGCCGGTACCAAAGTAGCGGGCAAACAGGTAGACGTAAGTGGGAATCTTCAGCGACGGATACCGACGGGCCACCACAGGGAAAATGGTCGCGATGAGGGAGCAACCTAGGACGACAAAAATGGCAGAGATACGAGCACCCAGATAGCCATTGTAAGTATTTCCCCCCGCCTGCAAATAGCAAATCACCGTTGCTGGGTCGGCCGTCGTGAGATTGACGTTGTTCGGATCGAAAGAGCTGTCAGACATGATGATTGGCAGGAATTGACGGATTCTGATGGAGGTAGTATGGACGTTCGGTGGCACCGTTCTTGGCCGGTGCAAGCTGATATAGTCATGATGTGAGGACCTTGGGGAAAGACCAGGAAGTACCTTGCGGAAGGTGGGAAAGATAGCGTGGCTTAGTCGTGACTCTCTCTGGGCAATCGGAGGGTTGATTGGGATAATCCTGTGCCAATAATATGTGGTAGCTGGCTGTCTTCTCCCCGCTTTTTAAGCCTCATAAGAAGCCTCAGGTCGTCCCGTAGATTTCGGGTACCTGGACAATGACATGCGAAGTTGAAAGGCTGTAACCCCCGTGTGGTCCGCATGTTGGAGTGAGTGAAGGGTTTTGTCTCGTTGGTCATTTGCTGCTCCGATCGAATGAACAGGCCACACGGTGTACTCCATGCATCATGCATCTAGGTCACCCACGTATTCCGCACGCCTTCCACCATCCCGATGGATCGATCTGGCAGTGTCGGAGTTTGTCCATCTTTTCCCCTGGAACCCACTTCGGACTGCTATTGGCGGAGCGTATGTGATATGTCATCCCCCATACGAGGCAACCATCAGATGTGGGTTGGCTTACTAAACCACCAGCTATGACATGATAGGGAGTAGGTATTACCGTGATCACCGGTGATTGGTCATATCTCGAAGGAGGAAACTTTGAGGACCTTGGAGACACGCCATGGCCCAAGATTCATCGGTTATTACCATAATAAGCAGTAAGAAATCCATTATTTTAAGTAGGGACACAACGGAAACTACTTGTTTTGAGTTATTATTGTATCTCCGTTACATCGGCATGTAGTGATTCACTCGTGACTTTTGAAGAGAATCCATAAGATTAGGTTGCTCAGAGCTCCAGGCGGTCGTTTTCTGCCGCTCATGAGCCGCAGATGGTATGGTGCAGACAGGCATAATCTCATGCTTCTTTCAAACCCAGAACACAACATGTTATCTAATCCGGCAACGCTAGAATAGAGCATTTGATCAATTAATAAACTAGTATTTATGGATTTTCAACCTCTCTCGGTATGGTGGAGTTAAAATTCGGAAAAACCTAGGGAAATAAAACGTGTAAAATTACGGGTAAATTGCGAACATCTAGTACATAGACCACGTGACCACATGACTTCCCGATAAAGCCAAAAATAATATAGAAGATGATGGTGGGATCCTGCAGCCGAGTTCCTTTCCGTGTCCGTCGCCCGGACCATACCACTGACCACCCCGGGTTTAGGAGGCGGTGGTATACTTATTTGGTACATATTTTGTAGTCTACCCGTACGGTTAGTCTTCGTCTTTTCGGCTCACTCTCCTTCTAGAACTTCTCCCTGTATATTTATGTGGACTGATAATCTAACACCGATGATTCTATCAAGCTAAGGGTCGATCTTCACCAGAGTCCAAAGGTAGAGAAATGAAGACAAGAAAATAAACAGAACATGAAAAGAAAGCAAGGACGGATATACGTATCTGTAGCCTAGTGCAACGGGAACACAGGAAAATGACCTTGTCTTGCCAGTGTCGAAAATATGGGATGATTTTAGAAATTAATACCAAGGTAGACTTGGCTAATAATAATTGCAAGAAGCAAACATCAACTTGGCATGTAAGAGGGGGATAAGGCTGGCGCTATGAGCTTAACGTCAAAACGCGTGGTTTTTTTGCACATGGGGCTTCCGTAAATAGGAGAATCGCTAGAAAATAAGTACATACGTTAATAGAGAACTGGATGCTACTTGGTATGAATATATTTGGCCTTTGGTTCCTTAGTGTGGCATACCTGGCCTGTTTGATCGTATGGTGGTGACAAATGGCTTTTTACTCCACCGAGTCCGGCATTATTTGCGCGGCAACCTAACTGGTTATGGTTGGGGCGCAAATTGGCGTAAGCCGCCGTCTGAGTCGTAAACCGAGATAGTTCTAAGGATACTGGGATCACAACGTGCAATACAACTTGAATGTCCTGAATATGATGCTCAACTACTCGCTATTTTTCCAACATGTATAAGGACATGGTGGATTTCTTTAGTAGTAGCTCACATGCACACCCTTTTTAGTGGTAATTTTGATCTCGAAGGTCTGTTTGCAAACTCATTCTCGTTTTCAGAAGAATTTACACCAACTTACAATGTTGTAAATTCTTCGCCGCGCCTAGCCCGCTACGCACTCAAAAATAGTAAAAAAATGATTGATTTTCCTAACAATCAGAGATGTAGCCCTCCGTGTAAATGCTCGTAATGTTCGTAAATGAAAGCAGAGTGTCACAACAAAACATTAAAAAAACGGGGATTGCCTCTTTCGGGTAGTTTTCATCCCCTATTCTATACACTATAGTGGCTATACACCATCCTTCGTCGTTATTTTATTTTATTATTATTATTTGATATTTATCAATATGGAATTCATTGATCAAGAACACACCCTAATAATATTGAGTCTCTTCGTTCCCCTCAAGATATGTCTTGATTTAATTAGCGCTGTTGTTGACGAGGCGCAACGGCTTCTTGATGGCTATCGAAACCTTCGGGTTAAATATGCACGGCCAGGCAGAGGTAAGGTGGAGGTAGAAGAGCTGCCATATGAGCCATCCGCGACGAATAAGGTCACTATTCCGAGTGATACAGGAGCAATTTGAGAAGCTAGTGGAAGAGCTAACAACTGAGGAGATTGGTTTAACTAATATCCGCTGTGCCTCAGTTCATCAACAAGATTTTCCTATTTATCTGCGTACAAGATGCCTCTTATCGTACTGCCTGTGAGATCTTCTGCCACCGTACTCTTCTTCTACTTTGGTATCGTTAACTAATGCCCCATCTTCGCGTTTGGTCCAGCTAGAAATACAGCTTTTTTCGTGCGCCTCCCACGACTTCCAGATTTGATTCGCGTTAGGAGTATTTGGACTGAATGTTTTAATTCTAACGGATAGTTTCCACAGACGCCATTGATAGCTGTGAAGATTATATTCCAGCCAGACTGAACTGAGTTTAAATTCGCTGTAGGATTGATGGCCTTCCACTTTTGCCTCTAACATTCCCCGCCACAGCTCGTCCTCCATACATTTACGGTTGCAAACGTCTTCGTCGCCATCTTCAGACAAAAATATTCGGTGGTCGTTTGACTACGAGCGGGTGGCTCTGAAGTGGTTCCATGCGAGCTAGCACTTCCTCGAGTACTACCGCGGCATCTCCGGGCGCCCCTGTCGGCTTGAAAGGGCTGGTATTTCTGAGCGTACGGCTAGTGTCTTCGATTGAAGGATCTGGACCAAGGAAGTCTAGTGGATCGATCGAAGAATCGGAACCATGGCTGGAAGCAGTTGTAGAAGCAATCGTGGCGTGACCACTCCATCGAGACCTAATGGATTAGGCCATTGTGATGATACGGGCCTCGTCCTCGGTCAAAGACATATTAAGGGAAATATTATGATTATTATTATCTAATTGAACGTAGAAGCGGTGAAAAGGTGGGTCCAATAATAACAATTGATGATGAATGAATGACCGGGCACGAACTGTGTATTTTCTGTAGGTTACACACCTAACAAAAATTATTGGGTAATTATGCCTATTACAAAAACAAAATGAGTTGTAATAAAAAGGCAAGAGAAAACGCGAACAGCTACGATTGTAAATGATTGTAAATGATCCTATCGGAGAGGGTGGGTTTATGGCCCAAAAGCCCTGCGCAGTCAGGCGGACTGGGGCAAGCAGCCAGCCGAAAGGCTAGATACAGACAATAAACATGATTAAATAATAGTGTTGTAGCCCGTGCGCTAATAATAAGCGCAAACCCTCCTTAACTAGGTAAAAAGATATTTAAGCAAATGTGCGTGTAGCTACATTAGGTGACAAGAATGATGACTAGGCAATTAGTTACTACAGCCTTCCAGGAAGCCTAGCCTGTCTAGCATCATATTAGTGCCCCCCCTCCACAGCCATCGACCCAATCGGATTGCGCACACCATTGATATGGTTGTGGCGCAAACTGGCGTAAGCCACGCTCCCGCTCACTAACCGTGTTCTTAAAACAAGTAAAGTCGACAAATTTTCGTTTACTCAACCACCATATTGTTTAATATCAAAGACTTCGTTACCCTTGTGATCTAAGCCATTATACAATTACATCTTTGCCGAATAAATATCGTTGAGACTGAACGAACCGCGAGTCACCGGCCAGCTCCAATGTCCAGAGGCACCTTGTAGCAATCCTCGCTCAATTAATTTCCAATTCCTTTGATTAATGTATAATTAACTAAGCACCAAATGAATTGGCAGAGTTGCGAGAAGGCCTGAGCCAAAGAATCAATGCAAACCATGACCGTATACCTAGCGTTCTTTGAACATACATACCATCATCTGTCGTTGATTTTTGCGCCAATTCATAAGACTTTGAAAGTAGGCGATATCGACTAATTTTTTCAACTAGTATTTGGAAAAATTCAGTCGAGTTCAGGATCTCATCCCTCAAAGATCGTAGAACTATGATAGCACCGCGAAAAGACCATGACGCTCGGGGTCCTGATACGTAGCTTTTGCATTATGAGGTCATTAGCGTGGTTGACCTGATAATATACTTGAGCGAGGATCAATCCGCTATAAGGATGGGAAGCTTGCGTCTTGCTAGCCGGATGTTAGCAGCGATTTGGTGTGTGAAATGTGACGGTAACTAACTTATCGATGGTGTAAGATACAGTGTATCGTTCCGAGGTGAAAGATACGAAGAAGATTAGTTTATACTATTACTTAATAAGGTATAGGTGTTACCTAAATGGGGATGATGTACCCGCATGTGAGGGGCCCATGCTCGGAAATACGCGTAAGTTACGGCCTGTATCCCCATTAATCTTCCTGGTATTTTTCAATTTCGAGTTGTGTTATTATTCTCCAACCAATAATTTCTTAGTTAAATGACAACAGGGTTGTGAGAGAAAGTTTTGAAATGGCGATAATTTTGGACGTCCGCCACCATATATTTAATAGGCGCCGTTTGGATAATAGAGGCTGTCTGTGTGGTATTATACATATAATACTGAAATACGCAGAGCATAATATACAGTACTCAGAAGTATGGGTAACGTATCTGCATAGCGAAAGTGCCAACATAGCGAAAGTTCCACCCCACCACAATTTCTGCGGCGAGGCCGGGC
>JAHQZX020002400.1:0-44486 GCA_019804575.2 Pseudotulostoma volvatum | reverse complement strand
GGCTATGTACGTGTTATCTATAAGCGGGTTAGCATGTTGTGTCCTTAGCCAAAGCGTTGTGTCCTTATCAATTCCTATAGACAAAGTTGCTTCCGATTAGGACTAGCGGCGACATATCATTGCTTGCATTACCTAAGTGAGAGTCAGGTGATTTAGGAGAAACACTTTCTCCGACACCGGTGGAAATACTTACAAATAGTAGTAATATCACGTGGAAATTGAGCCCACTAGACCGCGATATTATTATTCTAGGAGTCAGTTGCGATCTCCCAAATCTGTCGCCGAACATCATCCTTCATTACACCCTATCAGGAAAGAAATGAGCTCTCAAGCGTACTATGAGCTCTATCGTGGTAGCAGGTCAGCTCTACACTTGTAGCAGATGTTGCAGAGTTGTGATAATCTTATCGTTTTAAGTGTCTGGGCTAACCCCAGGATTCCTTGCAGTCTTGGGCTTTCCCTCACTGATACACTTGATGACTTGATCAACGAGGGTCGGATCGAGCCGCAGCTCGCTATGAAAATCCTTTCCAACTTCGATCGCGTCATCACCGAGGTGCTTGCGGAAAAAGTGCGCGCGAGGCTCACCTTCAAGGTAATGAAAGACTGTTTTTTTGATACCCTCAACGTGCGGACATACTCTGGGCGCACTCTGAAGACGGATTTTGGGCATGACTGATTTCTAACTTCCAAAAGGGTCACCTCGATACATACCGCTTCTGCGATGAAGTATGGACCTTCTTGATCAAAGATGTCAATTTCAAGCTGGATAATCAGTCGACGTTCCCAGCCGACAGAGTGAAGATCGTGAGCTGTAACAGCAAGCGGCCTGGAGAAACATAGTCTTCTTTCGCTACTAGTAGAGCCAATGTACACTATTCTCGGGCCTTTTAATTTCTAGATAGAGTGAAGAATCGGCTTCGACTGGTCATGATGCGTTAGGGAAACGAACAGTATTGTTGTAACTATACTATAGAACTTATCCGGATACCACAGAGGAAATGCTTCCACCCTTTCCTCTTTTTTCTATCCTTCTAGTATATATACTACGTGGGTAATCCGGAATTTTTTTTACCTTTTTTTTACCATGTATGATATTATCATGTCACATGTCAAATACTAGTAGTATTAATGTAGACAGCTCCGAAGCGACAGGGTTACCCGGACCGACAAACCGGGAATGCGCCCTCTTCAACGATAACTCGCTCAACCAACGTCCACTGTCTAGGATCCATCTTCCAGTGGATCACATATCTTCATGGCTCGTTAATATGCCACGCACCTTACCTTGGCTTGTCGGTAAAAAGGAAGATGACGCTCCAAGACGATCAAGTTCACGCATGGGGCGTGCAGATTCGAACAGTGAAAGTGACAACGGTAACCCCAAACAAGGCGGGTCAGGTGCCATGAGCATGCCGAGGAGGTCTGATTTCCTAAGGCCTTGTATGTATTCTATGCACATATTCCTCATATTCTTCTATTTCTTTTCATTTATTTATCGTTGTTCTTTCACTGACTTTTCCGTAGCTCGCAGCCCCTCAATTTCCCCAACTCAACAGCCTCCATCAGAAGAGTTCGTACAGAAGTTCCCGAACCATCGCGATGATCCCGCTGACCATTGTCAATAGATTTCTCAAGGAAGGGTTTGATGACGATGACATGTACATTATGGTAGAGGATGAGTTTTACGCCGTCGCCCAAACCTTCACGCAGCACCTGCATCATGCCGAGTATATCCGAAGGAAGAAAGAAGCAAAACTCAGGGACACCAATGCTATCCACGATCTTGAACGGCCTACTAATAACAGAGTAATCATGGTGGAGGAAACGAAGGACAAAAAGGAACCAGCTGCGATACAAGGAACCAGCTTTGACGATGTTGAAAGCAAGAGGTCGCAGGTGGATTTCGAAGATAGTGCAGAGACAGACGAGGACGACGATCCTTGGGTGGGAACATCCCTTCATGGCCTTATGACAAGCCCAAAGACAATGAGATCATTGGTCGGGCATCAAGGGATAAAATCTTCAACTAGAGCTGCAGCTGGATTCTGTGAGCCTTCCAACACGAAAGACCGAAATGAACCACCTAAATTATTGGTTGAATATGAGAATCCTAAACAGCCTATAATCGATGATACTGTTTCAGAGGACGACGACCTCGAGGTTATCGGCGAGTTTCAGGTTACGCCTAGGAGAGCTTCTGCTTCATCTCGAGTTTTCTCCAAGCAAACAAGGCTACCTGTTAAGGTCGAAGCTGACCAGAAAGAACCGCACATAGAAAAGCCTAACCGTTACTCTTCAGATTTGGAAAAGACAAAAAAGATACCCAGCCGACGTAAATACAGTCCCTTATCATCAACCTTTAATTCCAAAATGAAAATGATCCTAGATGGAATAGATACTCTTGAAAACTCCACAGATATAAAGAGATCAGAAGGCATTACGCAAGACCAGCTGCGTCAATCGTTATCCGCGAAGACACCATTCGGAAACAGCCTCCAAAGAACCGACACAGGATCTAAAAAATCACCAAAATCTAAAAAATCACGTCTCAACGAGGTTCCGACATTCTTGGTCTGATAGGTGATTTTCTGGATGCTATCGAGGAAAATTCAGCGGTCGTCGGGCTCCGCATTCTTTTTATCAGCTACAAACACCCTTGATCCAAAACCCAACTCGTTGCATAAATTATCGCAGCCGTCTATGACTTCATTTCTGTGGGCGGGGTTGTAGCACAGGGAACATGCAGGCATCCGCTATTATTGTTAGAAAGACCAAGGGCGTGTTTTCCGCTCGCCCGTCGAACGCCATTCCTGAACTTATCCCACTTCAAGGGCTTGCGTTTAGCGGCATTAAAAGCCCGTATTTTCTCGTCTACCAGGATTATCCTGTCGCATGGCATCAGTGAGGATCACCGATTAAAGCCAAGGTATAGCGGGACTGGAAGGCGCTGGTGGAAACTAACTCATCAACTGACAGTGCAATCACAGAGTCTTCTTTTCGGAAGTCAGTTGGAGGGCCCTATAGCATCAATGCGTTAGAAATGCCCACCCATCCATCTTAGGACTTTGACACTGACGATCACAAGCACTCTAGGTGCTTTACGTCGAAACGGTGATATCATGCAATGAATCATCCGTCGGAGGCAACCCATATTGTGTCCAACTTGAATCCAAAGGCTGGCTCGAATCAGCGATGAAGCTTTTCACAATGATCAATATCTGGTATCACTAGTGTATTACGCGCAAATGCAAATAAATAGCAAGTACGCCACAATTTAAAACTGAACCGATAAATGAGCGACGGTGAGATACAAATACAAGAAAGGAAAGACGAATAATCGGACAACCTGTACTCGATTTATTCCTGTGTAGCAAAGATAAAAGAGAGGGCTTCTATGAAACTATATATCCCAGGAGGTGCCATGTGTAACTTAGGCAAGGGCGGAGTCCACTGCTCATCCTCATCCATTATTCCATGTTGTAGTGCTCAGGGTGGCGTCGTGGATGACACATTCCTCTCCCTTATTCATTCTACTCATTAATTTAGGTTGAGTCTCGAGGATGCACATTTCCCGGTTCGGTGAAAGGTTAGAGTCACGAACAATATAATGACACTAACAAAAGTGATGAAGAATCTAGTCCATGCATATCATAGATAGATGAGCAGACCTACAGGCACGTTGCAAGTAGTGCCAGAATCATATGTAGCACCAGTAGTCCTAGCCCAAACATGGGAGACAGGCTCGTCTGACGGAGCACAGGCAGAGCCAGAAGCTAGACCGCGGGGCATCCTTGTCAACCACCTCCTGAAGCCTGTGCATCTCATTGGCTTCTCTTCTCCTTGATTAAAAATAACCTTCATTTCCCTCCCGTACCATGTACAAAATACATCTATGAGGCTGAGTCATGTACCAAACTATGTACCTTACATATTCTAAGTACGGTAACTATCTGTAACCATCTATCTTATACTAACTTATTATATTATGATAGCATCACATCAGCATTGAAATAAGATCACTCTCGCAGCTCTCAAGCAATCGATTATATATTATTATATCCTCTATTATCATGATAGAAAGCTGATTGGGAAAGAACTAGAGAAAATTAAAAAGAAAGGACTATCACATCATACCTAGAATCGTCCTCTAACTGACTAGTTATACCTCTATTCTCAGGGAGAAGTAAGTAGTACAGGAACTACCTATCCCTTGCCTTACCCGTAACCCTCGTAATATGTCTAACTTGGAGATAACTCATGTGCTTTATCGGAGCTTGGTTGTATCATATCATACCATACCATGATAGGTACCTTATTATATTACCGCATATGTATTCTGTTATTATTTAGTACATAGTAGGCAGTTGTCTATTGCAGCATTTAGGAATTTAGATCTACGCTAGCCCTTTCTCATATACGCCGCATGCATACCCATATTATTGAAAGAAAATGGAAATGAAGGATTACCAGCCAATTTCTGCTAAACGCATAATAAGTCTAGCAACGTTTTGTGCATTACATGTATTCATGGAAGGCTGGTTAGACCGATTATTTAAACTCTCTGCGAGTCTGCAGATCTAGCGAGCACGGGCTACACAGCTAGAACTCTCCGGGGAATAACCGACCGTGCCTTGAGGTCCTGACTTGACTGCACGGACGGAACTTTGCTTGGTATGCAAAGGGACTCCAACCGCTGTATCCATTCTGGCAGACAGTGCACATTCCGCAGAGACTTGGGTTTCATCAATCTTGGCGCTAATTGTAAATCCCAGCGCCGTTCGCAATGTGCATTGGTGTGTCGGAAGATAAGGAAATGGAAGATGTATATATACTAGGTAGATGTGAAGCAGCATATTTTCTCCACGCAATTCCCTGAGAGGATTGATTGGATGGGCAAGCATTGTAGATATCACTGGGAATTCTCCATGCAGGCGTCATCGTTTCAGGGTGAAGCATTCAAGTCAAACATTCCGGGCCAGCTTCGCGAAGTTTAAGAGGCGAAGGAGGTGAATCAGTGCGTAATCATTTGGGGTAGTCCTTTAGGTGATAGCTCTTCAGCTTGACGAACTGTTCAAACCCAAATCTGCTCAATGTCACGCCTTGGCCGGAGTTCTTCCAGCCGGTCCAGGCGAGATCCTAAGGAGAGGGGAGAAATTTAGACATTAGGATCGGATTTCGTAAGGGATAATCCATCCGCGCACTTACTGGGCTAGGGTAATCGGCCCTATTGATAAACACAGTTCCTGCCTCGATTTTCTCCATGAGCTTTTCCGCTGTGACCATATCTTTGGTCCATACACTCGCCGTCAGACCGAACTCGCTGTCATTCATCAATTGAACCGCCTCTTCGTCTCCCTTGACTTTCATCACAGGAATCACGGGACCAAAGGTCTCCTCGGTCATGACAGCCATGTCATGCGTTACGCCGGTCAGTAACGTTGGCTTGACATAGTTGCCATTTGATGGAAGGTTGTCGAAAGTTTCATTAGCGGGAGTCTCATCCTTTGCACCCTTACCAACAGCATTTGCGATGTGTGCCAAAACAGTCTCTTGCGCGCGCTTAGATATAACCGGTCCAATTTGTGTCTTCTCATTGAAAGGATCGCCGACGCGATACCCACTCAACACCTTCTTAACTTCCTCCACGAAGGAATCATAGATGGTCTCGTGGACGTAGACACGCTCAATCGCGCAGCAGCTTTGTCCGCTGTTAAAGATCGCCCCATCCACGATTTCCTCTGCAACCCAAGCTACATCTACATCGCCTCGTACATATGCAGGATCCTTACCACCAAGTTCAAGACCGACATTCACAACTCTATCTGAGGCTACCTTCTGGACCGATAACCCCCCCGTGACGGAGCCGGTGAAGCAAATGTGATTCACGAGCGGCGATCTTATAACGATTTCAAGCTGCGTAGGAGACCCGCAATGGAAATATTGTATGACATCTTTTGGTAATCCTGCCTCGACGAAGACAGATGCCACTTGTTCTACAACTGTTGGGGTCTGGGGCGAGGGTTTTAGCAACACGGCATTTCCTGCCAAAATGGCGGGTATCAAGCTGTTAACAAGAATCAAATAGGGATACTAATTCGGGGAATTGTTAGTAAAATAAGTTGAGCATGAGACACCAAAGTCAGCGATAACGGTACCGTACATTCCAAGCAAAGATGATGAGCACAACTCCGACAGGCTGCCGCTTGATGTATCTTTTGAACCCCTTTTCTGCCTCACCAGTCACAATTCCGCCATCTCCCAATATTGAACTGCTTACTCCATTCAAGTAGTTTCCGCGCTTGATTGCGGTGGTAATTTCCCCCGGTGTGTACGAAATAGGCCGCCCCATTTGCTCCGTCAACTCGCGGGCCAGGACATGCTTCTTTTCCCCCAGAATTCTTAGTGCCCGAGCAACAATTTGCTGCCGTTCTTCTAATGTCGTAGACCGCGAGAAGGAGCGGAAAGCGGTTTGCGCCACTGCCGGCAGGCGCGGGAGCTCTTCAGACAAGGTAGCTTGACGAGTGGCGACGGGAGAGTTGGTAGAGGGAGAGATCGTTGTAAGGATTTCGGTAGACATTATTAATATTGCATCGAAAAATGATGCAGGAATGCAATCAATGACGCCAATAGCACTGTCTTCTAGAATCGCAATATCATAGCGCAAGAATAATGCATTAATAATGAAACGTCGGTGGGACAGAAAGAGATACCTGATGTGCACTAAATAACATATAACGCGCTTATTGGTTATATGATAGGTACTTAAAAGTTACTATATTCTACTAATCAGCCCAACAACAATCCGACTCGTATCTTGAAATATTTAATATCGACCTTGAGCTCCTCCTACATACAATAGATAACCTCATATTTCAGTCATTCTCCTTTCTATACTATAATGATGCTGTGCTCTAATGTATTCACAACATGGAGAAACCATTACCTTCAGACCTCGATCAACCAAACCCGTTCAATCCCCCAGACCGTCTCAGCTGGTTTCCCCGAAATTTACAAAGGAGAACATTTATTTCCTGTTAGGACCACAGCGCTCCATCGTTACCGGCTTGGCTCAGCACACAATGCAACCGAGAAATCCGTGACCAGGCGAGTTCGGATGATCTGCAGCATTCAACTGCTCTCGGTCGAGTTCCTGTGATTGCTTCGTGTTCTGTGTTTCCCGGCTGCGATCCCCATAAGTGATCAGAGGCCTCTGTGTTGTCGTTTTGTTCTGCCTCCTCATTTCGTCATTTTCCAGGTTTATCGGAACTGGAACAGCTGCGTCGGCTCTGGTCATTCCCGTAGACCTATTGCAAACACCCTGACAAGAGACTGCTTCTTCATCGTACCTTTGTTCCAAGCTCTCTTGCTTTAGGCTCTCTTTCTTTCGTTGCAACCACTTATTCAACATCACTTCCTGAAGCCTTCTTGTGGCTCGAGTCATTCTCTGGGTTTGCATCCTTCGCATAAGCCCCACGTAGCGACTGTCTCGATACTGCAGCCCCGGGCGCTCAAGCGATGGCTGCTGAGTGCTGGAGTCGACTCTTGGCGAACTTTCTGGCTGATCCTCTGCCGACTTTGACCGCTTAGCATTGGGCTCCTTGGGTGCCTTAAATGTTTCTTTCTGGCTCGTTGTGGACGCAGAGCCCTCTTGCAGAGAGACGCCATAATGTCTGGAGACCTCATTCATTGCATGAGAGGATAATGTGGATGAAGATATTCCTGGAGGCTTCATGTCTGGTCCTGCCAGCCCGACAACTCCTGTGGTTAATATATTGGATTCTACAGTTTCCGTAGCCAACACTCTTTGTACTTGGTGAAACATTGGCTCGGTTGTGTCAAGCGATCGGAGCCAATTCTGCGGTGTTCGCTGTCGCTGATGTGCAACTCTGATTGTGTTCGAGACCGGCGGATCCGATTGGCTGACAATTCCTTCGTTCTGTCGTGAAATCTTCTTGTCGGGGTCCTGCTTTCCCAAGGGTGATTTCCGGGCCTTCACATTGGAAAGCCTTTCAGTGCCCCCGCGTTTCTTCCCCTTTTTTAGGGGGTTGCGCTTCCGATGGGTTATTATCGGCTCAATCGGCATTTGTCGAGCCAGCTCGAGAATTTCATCTTGCGGCTTGGATCCTTTCGTTTCCTGGGAACGGGCAGCATCTCTTTCCTCCGGTTGCGGTGCAGGCGCCAAAGAGAAGACCAGGTTTCCTGGAGCCTTTCGCAAGATAAGGTTGGATCTTTCAACCTGTTTTTCGGAACTCGCAGGCTCGACCGTCTCCCGTTCCTCGGAAACGCTAGTCCTGCTACGGCCTTTGTTCGTATTTTCCGAAACTCCCATAATCATGTCGTTGCCTGTCTGAGGAGTATTTTCGTCTTCCGAGCTATCATCATCCAATTCTAGCTCATGAAGCCTCTCACCTGTCTCCCAGTTGATCAACTTGCTGTTCCGAACCATGGCGTTATATGTCCTTTTATTGACATATCTCCAGTAGCCAACCTTTCTTCTCATTGTCTCTTTAGCCTCGTTTGCAACGGTCTCAAGATCATAAAAGATGGCGCTCCCAAGCTTGACTAGCAACGCCCTTTTCTCCTTCTCATCTCCATCAACGATAGGTGCAATTCCAAGATTTTTCAAGATGCCTCGAATCTGCTCGGTATCGAGAATCCTTCTCGCGCGCCTGGTTTGGGTGTCACGCTTGAAACTCAGTAAGCTTGAACTAAACCCAACCCTGGTTCTTTCCTGATCTTTTTTGTTGACCTCATCAAGCTGCTCCTTGAGGCAAAGAAAGGCACGGATATCTTCTCGAAGGGTATCGTTAGATTTCTCTTGGTCAACCGTTGCAATTACTCCTCGCTTCCCGTGGATAGCGATGTTAACATGTTCTATGAACCTTGCAGTTACCGTCAATGAATTACGTCCTGCCTTTCTGTTTAGAACCTTTCTAGTGAATTTCGCTGTTCTCACAAAGCGCTTTCTGAGCCTTATTTCTTTTGCCTTGGATAAACTTTGTGACGATAAGGCTGAGCACACCTGCGTGAGGCCATTTCCAAATTCGTCTTGAATATCGCCATACCATTCGCGAGCATCTCCGGGCAGCGATGTGGTTTCACCTTCTTCATCGTCATCAAACATTCTCTGAAACATTGCATCACCCTCGGTGGCCCTTGGCGTGTCAATATCAACATCTTCAAGGTCTTTGTCGACACCCCGAATTTCCTTTACCAGCAATCCGATTTCCCTATGTCTTTTGTCGTGCTGCTCGTTCGAGTTCTTACACCTGCATTTATTAGTTGGTATTTTGTCTTACGTGATTCCAAGTTAGAAGAGAACAGTGATTGAGCACTCACGCTTCGCATCTATGTGAACCGCCTACCCGGAACAAAGTCTGATGATATCTGACACAGGGCTCGGAATGTATGCCAAGACAGGTCTTCTTTGCACGTGGGTTGTTCAGACTTATCTTACAGACACCACAGCCGTGATCTAGGTCCCGTTAGCTTGTGACTATACCGGAAGTCTAGACTCTCTGGAGCATTGTGGTTCTTACTTAACGCCGGATTATCCTGCCACCGATACTCAGACATCCCATGGGCTAGCTTCGCATCTTTCGATTCAGCAGCGGTAGGCTGCGAAGGGCCCATGATTATGAATCTGGTAAAGTAAGTGAGGAAGACATCGTTTATTATGAATAGATCTGTTCTTGGGAACAACATCGAGACACATCTAGGCAACTCTTCAGCTTTATCTCGTGGTAAGTTAGTGGTAAAATATTGGATATAGGTGATGACAGCAGAAGAGGAATTTGCAGAGGTGAATATTGACCTCCACGTTATTTAAGCTAGTGAGGAATAAAGAAGCGGGACTTCCCGCACAACTTGATGTTTTTATTTGTAGAAATTCATTTGTGTGTGCGTTTCTCAACCGAAGTTATAGCCAACACAAGTGATTACTTTCTCATCGGGCATGTGTGGGATTCTCAGTGTGCTGGGGAAAAAATGACAGCATGCAAGCTCATTAATTCATTATATTATTATTTACGTGGGAGATATCACTCCCCATACAGCTACTTTGTACCCTTTAGTCCATTTCTCATTCACAGCCCGGGAAATGGCCCATTACCACAGCCCCATGTAAAATACATATAGCAATCTTCTCCGGTAATATTCGGAAGCGCCTCTTGTTTATACGGGTGTATCGATCAAACTAAATCCCCAATATAAGAAATTTCTTTATTTATTGTCTTTTCCTTCAAAAGAAAAAATAACATTGGAACTGACAATAACAACTCGGATTTTTCCGCAAATTTCTGTCGCCCTTATCCGGTTTGTCGTAACTAGTATAACTATCACTACACATAAATGCTAGGTAGTACATAACCTCTATCCAAGTACAAACCCAGGCACCTTAGGCTAAAGGCGTCCGTCCATACACATCAATATTCAATCGACATATTCATCCAAGCCCTGTCGGTTGGTAGCGTGTCGCGAGAGCTGCTGAAACACAACCCAGATGGCTGCAGCCGGGTTAGTGGGTTTATGAAGACGGCCATACGTAGCCACATTTTCATTGCAACTGTTACTACCTATCACAATTGCTACGCATATGATAGGTCTAAGCAAGTACCCCGTGAATCAATTCTGTCGGAATCGTCCATTTGCTTCTACCTAATAATCTATCTAATTCGGCTGATCACTGAAGGAACATGTATTAATTGTAATAATACATATAGCCAGTCTTTATTAATTTATGCTTACAGGCTTCACCACCCGGCCAGCTGGTCCATTCATATCCAGTAAGTATCTATAGGTCCTAGAGTACTATCACAGAACGGGCCACCTACGACCTAATTATGCTCGATGGCACAATATTCATGATTTTTGTATGATAACTACTACTACCTAGAATAATAGACTTAGTAGTACCTATGTTTTCTGCGGTAAGGGACTTCGACTTCTGAGGATTCTGCATGGCTATGGGGCATTGATCTAGAGGGCTTATACAATGATGTATATACAGTCCTTTCCTACTTTATCTAATTACTATGATAGCAAGTACTGTTCTCAAACTACATGTAGTTATTACAGACTCGTATGCTAGGATCATGTGTTCCCTCATTATAATAAGCCAATAATGCTAGCTGTAAATAGTATTTGATGATTCTTGTAGTGTGGCTAGCCTTTCTGTGACTTTCTGCTCTTCAGGTCATAGTAATGGCCAGTGCTGTCTCTGGCAGACAACTCCTACCGATTAGAGTACCAGGTACATCCATGGTGCATGCTTAGGTAATATTTAAGATTCAATAGTAGGTAAGGAAGTTGTACCTACCATACCTAATATAGTTTGAGATCGTTATAGTAATATATCTGAGTTGAACTAGATAACCTCAATTGTAATCCTCGTTGGATATTGATCAATCAAAAACTCGATTGAGCGACGTATTCAAGGGATTCTTACGGCCTTTTAAACGAGAGTAGGGACGTAAGATAAATGAATGAAGATGAGCCCTTAAGCGGAGTAAGAGTAAGGAGTAAGCAGTCGGTAAGTGACTACTAAGTTGGAGTTATAGGAAAAGACCAGATTCCAGGATACGCCATGATATGGATATTTTTGCTTTTCTGATATTGGGATAGCAATGGTTGAACCGGTTTGGAGTTAAATGAAAATTTTTTCACATATCAAGATCACGTACTAAACGTGCACCTACCCAAGCATAAGGATAATTGTGTTGGTACCAATTGACACTTGGTGAATAATTAGTAATAATAGGAGGATCGAGGGGAGAAAAAAAGAGGATATGTTGAAAAAAAAAAAGAAAACATTAATGACTAGGTATAACTCACAAGGTGGTCCGACCGGCAATTCGAGGGTGAGTGGCCCAAGAGCCACCAAGGGCGATGTTATGTTTGCCATCAAAGAAGTCCGCTGTATTCATTTCTTAGATTAATTTATGGATAGATAAAGGGTAGGGTAGTTCTAGAGGAGAAGAAGGCTACCTGTATAGGCGGGATAAAGTTCCATCGGTTTGAAGCCGTCATGTGGCATCAGTGGCGTACTGGTCCACTCCCAGACGCCTCCCAGTCTACCCTGTCCAGCAAGCTTGTCGCCATACGGAGTAACTGGGATAGGGTGCCAGTGCTTGAACCCGACATTACAGCCATCGAGGTCAATGAACACCAGCATGGAAGTTATCGACAAGTGCTTGACAGGCTGATGGTCCGGACAGCGTGGTCTAGTTCGGTCATATCCATCGCCATTGCTGCCCTCCAGCTGCCTTCCGTCACCGTTGGTGGCAGTACTGATTATTGTCAGCCTAGGGCTGGGTCTTGACCTATCCTTGTAGGTTTATGTAGGAGGTACAAACCCAGAATGCTCTTTATCAGTCACGTGAATAAAACCATCACACCCAGTCTCCTGGAGATGCGCCGAGTAGTTATAGATGCTCTTCACTTCCTCAAAGGTGGGGATTCTACAGTTCATCCATGTTGCATATGCAGCAAGCTCATCATAAGATGCCATAACCGGCCAGTCGAGTGCCCACTTCAATAGGACTGGGCCAAAAACAGTGAGCACGGAGAATTTCGATACGAAGCACTCAGTTGCGGTAGCGTCAGAATAGGATTCGCAATTTGCATGGTCTCCAGGAGGTAGACCACTTCGGGAAGTACTATCGTCCGATATCCATGATGCCGGTATCTGACCGATGCTGTTCAGTTCCAAGAATCTTGCGTACTCTCCGTTTGTGATGGCTCTCGCCTGGGCTTCAAACGAAGGTACGGTAACCACTCTTTGAGGTGTTTCATTATCCCATCCAAATGAATGCTCTGGTAAACTACCTTTATCGATATCGGGCAACCCGATGGCTATGGTTTGCCGTGGAATGCTAAACCAGCTGTTTGGCTTCTCATTCTCCTTGGCTTCAAGCGAGATTGCTCTGAAATCCGGCGTCGGGATACCGGAAGGAGCACGGGTTTTATCATTTTGGAGTAACATATATAGAAAGGTTTCTAGATGCATGGCTTCATGTTCAAAGCCGATCCAGAGAGCCTCGCTGAGAGTACAATCCTTTTCGACGCCATCAATTTCCATCACACTTATGACTCTGTTCCGAACTCTGTCTTGGAAGGCTAGAATCTCGTCTAATAGCGGCCACTCATTAGGGATCTCGCTATGGGAGTGACACTGTTCGGGGTTTTCTACGTCTGGGTCGATTCCGCGCTCGAAGATGATAGGATAGCTCTTTGGCTCCGTCGGTTTACCGCGTGTCGCCCGGGTTAGATGCATATCTAACGACCGCCATCAGCAGTCTTCATGTGGAAAAAACGCTTGCGATTGAATTAGATTCTTACCCAAAAAGGTCGGAATGTGACCGAGGTAAAATACTAAGGGATTTCTAAGTTTGATCGGCTTCGATAACAACTCTTCCCGAATAACCATATCCTTAGTTACGATGTCCCAAGCTTTCCATAATAGCTTCCATTCGTCTTGACTCAGAGCCCAAGAGGCCGCATATTGCGATGGCTTTGTCGGGAAATGAATGGGAGTAGCAGCAAGCATATGGATATCTGTTTGAGAGATGAGACGTAAGTAGCCAGTAACTTGAGTGGATAAGGAGAGAACCCAGCGTATGCATCCGAAGTCGTCCACTCTAGTCCGTGGTGAAATGTTCTAATGACTAGTTGACCTTATACAGGGGCTCAAATGTGCACGGAAACCATCGAAGATGCAGGGCCCCTATCGAGGATCATTCGGATATGTAGGGAGGGGCTCACGGTAGTCATCGGTATAGTTTCCTAGCTGGAGGACGGTGCTCAAACCTGCACCTTGCCACAGCAGCTCACGTTCTCCCGGGTCATACTTGAAGGCTTCCTCAACGAGAATCATTTCGCCCTTCTGCAACCTTACCCCGTTAATCAAAGAATCTTTCACTGGTGCATAAAACGCCTGGTGACACCCCTGGGTGTCGTTATACCTGGTGATGACCTCCCATTCGCCGGGCTGGAACGCATCATACCCTAAAACGGCATTGGCGTGGGATAGCCCATTGAGGTAGAACCGATTGCTGATCCCCTTCGAGTCATTGTACGCCTTCCTAATTTTGTCCTTATTCTTGCAGCCATCCAGACCGATCAACATCGAGTCACGGGGACTAAGGAGGGCAGCAAATTCACTCAAGAATTCCACAGCTCCCGATCGACTGAAGTTTCCTAGTGAAGACCCCATGGACAGAACGCAAGTTGGCCGCTTCCTATTGTCAGGGTTCTGCAGCCATGCGAGAGCGTCATCATACGTTCCATGCAGGCCATAGCATTGAACATGCATGTAACTCTTAGCGGAGACTTCGGAGAAAGTGCGTCGCAACTCCTGCAACGAAAGATCGAGGCCATAGTAGACCACATTCTTCCTCGACCTTTCAAATTCCTTAAGCAAGATCTCGATTTTACGGAGGTTCCTAAAACTGCGGTTAAAAGACATTGAAAAGAAGGGCGGTCGGTTCGTAGCGTCACTTTCGGCCACTGGCATCCGATATTAGGAGAAACACACCCACTACCCAGCTCTACAAGCTGCACATTGTCCGGCATCTTCTCAGCAATTGTCTTTGCATAGGTTTTCAGAACCTCAATCTCTGCATTGGTCAAATAATATTCATCCAAATGTGTGATGTCTTCGAAAATTCGAAGGCCTTCCACATCATAGAGCAGGATGGTTGGAAGAGTCCGGACCTCATTTTCATGCGGATTGAGACCGCTATGAATATCCTCCATCAGAGAATAGTGAAGATCATTCCGGCGGATATCTATAATGTGAATGTCCTTGGACACAAGTACCGGCGCCATGATCGTGGAATTGAGGGAAAACTACTTAGGTATGGGAACTGAGGTTCTGAAAGAGTCTAAAGTTGAGCTTTCTAATAGACATGACCTTTGCTAAGTCGTTGAGTTCGCTTAACAAGGATGAATTATGGCATGGATACATATAAGTGTCTATATTCATACGAAATACTCGGTTGGCGGCCCAGGTTAATTGCAGCGTACATAATACTGAATAATCTGCTTTGATTTCTTTCTTTTTTTTTGGGAAGAGCCGGTTGGGTTAGAGTTTGATCTCCGCTATGATTTGGAATTATTCAATCATCGACATCTAGGTCAAGACGTTCCTAAATGCAATCAGAATACTTACCAAGCCCCACAACAGATGGCAAGATCACCCCACCGTAGCCAAAGAGGCTTGCTAATATTGGGTTGAGCGTTCTCTTTAGGTCATATCCTCTATACACTCTAGGTATAGCCAGCCATATATGGGGGTTCTCTGCTTAAGAGCTGTCTATGGCCATTCGTATCCCTACTATCATAGCCGGGTTTCAACGGGATCCGTGAGATTCATGGTACGAATGCAGATCAGGAGGTCCGAGAGTAGGGCATTCGATGGATGATCAGGATTCAACACCGATTACTACGTAAAAAACGGAAATATCATAGTACATGGGTACATTCCCCAATGACGACACAGGGCGGGAGTTGTAGAGCCATGGAAACCTCCAAGCTTGGATCGACTTGAGGGTTGTCGAACTCTATCTTGTTGGAGAGCGCCAACCATGTCGAGTACTTTTGGTTTGCTTGATTAGTAGTATGGTCGCGTGAATAATATGAGGCCTCCATCTGCCAAGCGAAGTAAGAACTAATGCAAATAATGGTACTATAGCCACATACGGATGTTCTGAAAACCAAAAAAAAGTGGAGTTTCTGCGATTGACCAGTAAGTGCGTTAATAACTAAACGCACTTGCTAAACGCACTTACTGGTCATGTGATTGCGGAAACTGCTGCTTTTTGTTTTCAGGCACTCACTATGGACTCACCCAATAGCAGCCTGAGATCAAGCTTCACTTGGATATCAAGTAACTAGTATATTATAAGATGCTTTTTAAGTAGTTAATATATGGAAGAAATCAAAAGCAATCCTCTCTGATACTAGATTATTCTATTACTCATAGGGAGTAATAACAAGAACTCTATTAATAATAAGCCGCAACAGTAATAAGATCACTCACTGACAATGATAGTGCTACATAGAATTTCTGTCCGTCAAAAACTCCATCTCTCTCACCGCTCTTTTCACGCCAATTATATCATTCTGCCATCGAAAGTACCCCGGCTTTCAGAGCCTCTTAAGTCTCTGAACGAGAACAAATGTCGTAGTCTTTAAATCAACATTACCAGTACATATCACATATACAATTTCATTTCGGTAATAATTAGCAACACATCACCATGACTAAGACTGAAATATCGAGGCATCATTGAAGCCTTAAGGTATTCCATGTAATAAGTGAATACTCCTATGCAGTACTAAGTACTTATATTCTAATACTAAAGGTTGGTTTGTGTAGTATCAATGATTTTCCTGGGTCGTTGTATATGTTATTATTCTCCTTATAATATGTCTACTTACGATGTTATATCTTGTCTTGTTTAGTCAGAGCAGAGTATCTGAACGGTTTTTGCAATCAATCTCAGTCACGGACTGAGGAAGAGAAAAAGCAATTAACCAAGTGGGATAAAACCAAAACAGGGAAGTAGGAGCTGGAAGATATTGAGAAGAGAAGAAAAAGGCTTCGGAATGGGGGGCCCACCGCCTCTGCGCCTTCCCCCCTGCATTGATCGCTCTCTTAACAATCATAGGTGTCATCGTGATCTTACTCCCTGGAAGAGCGAATGATATGCCTGTAGATTTCTCTCTGATTCTGTTCATATCTCGTATAACCAGAATCTGACCTCGTGCTGAGGCGGATATCAGCAACCTAAGCCCTGAGACGGTTACTCATCTCCATCTCGATCCCACAGCCGTGCCATACCTCGCTATGTGTACGTGGGTTCGTGGAATTATTGCCTCGAAACGTCAAGAATTGCGTTTTATCGATTACCTGCTTCTATCGACTTTGTTTTCAACCCTATCTCAACATAGAAATTCAATTATCCCGACTCTATCTCAACATGGATTCAATTATACCAAGCCTGCCAATGACTTGGGCCCCATCTTTGTTCCCCTCACCATGGCCGCCGCATTAGAAAGCCACAGTGTCGCTAAGCTTTGCTCATTATTATTAGCCCTGGGTTGGCTTCTGTGAGGTGGATTATCAGACTAGTGAGCTCGTCATGCACAGCCAGTCGCCACCACAATCTCTACCACCATTCTACTAATCGTTAGATTGTTAGCGGGCATGATAAAGTTCCGGCTCGGTTATACGACGGTGACTTTCTCTTCCATGGGCTATGGCTATGCCTTAACCTGTATCGGGACCCTATACAGGCCGAAGGAAGGATACGTCGAGTAAGCTAAATTTAACAAGCGTATAGCAATGTAGACATGCCGTACGATCCGTAATGATAGAAAGGCCGATGTACTTTATAATATATGGAACAAAATTCCGTGTGTATCATGTTGATTGTCCATATATTTTATTTCACTAGGTCTAGGCCGTTAGTTACATGAGATATCTGGAGGGGCAGAAGGCTCATCGGTACGACTCCACAGTGTGGTCGAAGCGTTGTCGAAACAGACGCAGGGCCATGAGATCAGATTTAAGGAAGGGGCTACTCCATTCGCAAGAAATTACAAGCCCATAACCGCGAGCTGGGAGGCACCCTCAAAACAGGTAGTAATCTACTACTAGTATATTTAGTATCGAAAATACAATTGCAACGATAATAATACGGATTTTAGTATATTGCCATCAAATACAATGGCAACAAATTGGTATCACATGGTATTGTATATATTAGGTATTAGCGAATAAAGTCCTCCATGGCGGCAATGGATCAAACTTCCTCACTGCTGGCAACTCAGATTTGTCAGTGTGCCTGCGCTTGATTGCGTGCCTGCGTCCTCACCGATTCTACGCACTGCCGAGTTTATTTGACCATCCGAAATATGCAGACTTACTTCAGTACTAAAACTCCACCTATGCAAGATCGATCTCTTTTTCTCAAGGCCAAATCTTTTATATGCACCATATGATACGGGGTAGAAATGCCATCGTAACCCAGATTTGTTCCATGCCCAACGTTTACGTGAACCCTTACGTGAGCTCTTCTACGTACCTTGACTTTGAGCCTTCCAACTTCCGGCCAGCGTGGGACTTTCAAGATTTGGGAATTACCCATGGATAGCTTTGTCCAACCTTTGCACATTCTAGAATATCTTCATCCCAGATCCCCAGATCATTTGGAGAGGGGCAAATTCTTGAAGATCAGTGGCACGCTGAAATTAAGAGGTCTTCGAAGCCAAGCCGATATCGCGTTCGCTAACAAGGATAAAGGTATATATGATAGAATAGGCAGTATATCCTCTTTCGTATTAAGTTATACTTAATGCAGTTGAGCTGGTAATACACACACCACACACACACACACACACACACACACTACTTGTCCATCATGTCGCAGATAGCTTGGATAAGGAAGCTTCTTCCACGTCCAGCCAACCTTAAAACGTCGATAAAGATACGCCCCAGTTCTTCTTGTAAGGCTCTAATGAATCTGATTTCGAAATGCCAAATTAAGTTACAGAACAGCCTTGTGTGTGTGAAGATAATGTCTTTAGACTTCCCATATATATTTATATTGATTGTTTGCTGTATGGGATGACGTTGAGGGAATCTAAGAAGCTTGTCATAGTCCAATATTAATGGTAGAGAGAGAAATTGTGAAGAGAAATTGCAATGGCTCCCTGCACTGCATATGACGATCCATGGTTATCTCCGAGGCATCAAAATAACTCCAAGAAATCATGCACAATGACTTTACCTTTTAGGGGAAAACTCTTTATCCAAGTTCCATGCGTTGGGTGAACCCTGTGTGGTTCAAGGAACGTTCAGGTCTACTTATATTAATACAAAACGCAAAAGTGCTGTTAACAAACTTTCAACAAAATACGATTCGAGTACACCTTCAATCTACCTTCCACGCACGACTTTTGAATTTCATCCTCGCAGAGCCAGCTGGACTGTATAGAGACGCCAATTTCCCTTATTCATCAGGAAGTTACTATACGGAATCGCCTCTTTCCCATCAGTACTGTACTATGGGACAAATTGTGTCTCAAGTGCTCGCATAGTAACCGCAGAGAAATACTCGTCATTTCCTAAGTATGTGTTTGTTGATTAGACACGTGTATCGATAGACATTGCCTTCTCAGCTCCTACTTTCAATATGACTACTGAGTGAAAATTGCTTCTTCTACTTACTTCTATTCTATATATATCTTTTTCTGGAACATTAACCCTCAACGATTTTTTGTTTCATAGTGTAATATTGATGAGGAAGAAGTTTGTTATTATATGTAACTTCTGGATGAATGCATTAGCTTCGTTATCATTGGCGGTTGAAAGTTGTAGTCAAGGCTAGTCGTTAAAGGAAATTGAGATCTTTGTACAGTCCAGTTTTGGCTCTGCGAGGATGGAATTCGAAAGTCATACGCCGAAGATAGAAAGCTGTACTGTACAGTAGAATTGGCAGGGTTGGTGGAAGGATTTTTTTTAACTTGCATCACATTTTGGTTGAAGGTCTATTATTTACACTCTTGCATTGTTAGTTAACTCGAGTCTTTCTCGAGGGTTTAGGTTGCATATGATGCAGGCAATGATACGTACCAACCTTAATGAAATGGGAAAAACATGCATCCTTTATCGTATAGTAAATTAGAGGTATAGGCAGGTGAGCAGAGAATGCTATTACCATTTATTCGAACGTTAACCGTCCGTGAATGTTCCGATAAGCCTTCTACAGATTGAACAGACGAGCTTAAGTAAAGATAGCACCTAAGGGAACTTCCCAGATGTAACTGGCAAGAGCCATCCCACCCACACTCATTATTCCAGCCATTAATACATTGACTGCATTGTTGTCGAGAAGATCATGTCCAGCCTCTAGCCGCCGGCTTTCATGTCTGGGTTCATCATCAGTGGAGCGGGTGATTGTCTTCACCCCAGGCTGTGATCCTACCGAAGACCCTGTTACACGGGTTCCCTTTAGGGCAGCTGTATTGATGACTGCCTCGTTGACCCGTATGCTATTGCTGCTGTCTTTATCCAGGCTGGCATTGTTTGTGGTAGTCGGTTTTGTTGACGAAGCGTGTATGAGAACCTACAAAATCATAACGTCAGTTGACAACTTCTGGCTTTTTCCCTGTTCAATGTACCTTCCGTCCACCGCTCCCCTCCACGATCTTTCCTGTTCGCTTATCCACCACGCTTGCCTGAAAAAGACCACCAAGAACACTATCGACGATACTCCCCAAACCTCCCCATAGTGTTATGGCAACAACCCAGAGGACCCGCTCCTGCAATCCCCATCCATACTTGGATTGTTCGCCTAAATTGCAGAAGGGTAGCAGAATAATGGATGTCAAGGCAATGATAAAAGCGCCCAGGAGACCTGCCAGAAGGCCGGTACCTGTAACCGCGCCGTTCGTGCCTCGTGGGACAACCCGGAAGGTTGGAGAGGTGATCAGGCGGGGATTCGATTTGGAGAGGATACCGAGCTCAGAGGAGAATGTATCAGCTGCGACGGAGGCATAATTTCTAAAACAGATGGAGATGAAATAAGTAAACGATATTATCACACATTAGTACAATTACTTTTTCTTTCTTTCCCCTTTTTTCTAACATTTTCTCAAATCAAATGAAAAGAAATGGACGGTAAGCTTACGCCACAATTCCCACGACTAACAAATCTGCACCATTGGCACCAAATGAGAAACACGCCTGGTCAGCATCGCTGGGCGAGAGAGCCAACTGGCGCAGATGGAGCAGAACCAGTATAGATGCGACAATTGAATTCGCTAGAACCTGGATATGGGTTCGGGTGCTCTCCCCCCCAGTCGCACCGGCCGAGGAGATGGTCAACTGAGCTTTGACATCGTGTTTCACCTGTTACATATATATTCTATATGGTAAGGTACTAGTCTCATTCCATTATTTGATGGTTGGAAATTGTTTTAGTTCTTCAAAACGAAGCACGTGAAAAAAACAAGGAAGGAAATCAAACCTTCGTCGCTGAATTCCCTCCGAGATAGAACACAATTAGGAGGGCAAATGGCGCTGACCACGGATGGATCGCGTGGACAATGGCTGTGATGATGGCAGCGACAATGCCAGCCAGAGTTAGGGATTTACGTGACCACGCACGGTACGCGATTGCGGCCGTTGTGGGTATCGCGACGATGGGTTTCATCAGGACTACTTAATCACTGTGAGTTTATAGTCATATAAAAGGAGTAACCTCAGAACGAAGCTTGGAAGAAATGATCGTCTATGCTAAACAAAGTATGGGTTCATATATCTTTGATTGATTCTTAGTAATTTTGGTATCTCAGCACCAGAGACAGCAAAGCGCCAAGTACGCACAGACCCTAATTAGATCATGGTTACCGGCGCTAATAAAACACGTGGAAGGTACAATTAATTGATCTAATTGTACATTTGCGCGTATGACGTACGTATTTGAGACTCGCAGGGATCTGGGGATCGATGGAGCGGCGCCCTATCAATATCGCGAGTCCGTAAGGTACCATGACCAACGAGAAATTAAAAAAGAAAAGGTAGTTTAGATGTTATATTAGGTCCGCATGTCAGATTCTTTCGCAGAAAATTAGGAGTAAACTTCGCGATCCAATGGATAGCGTTAATCATGCTTTGCTACTGTTCGATTGGGTGGTGCGAAGTTCGCTGAAAGAATTGATCAATCTCGTCCGTACGCATCTGCCATTAAAGGCGTCGATCAAGCATCATTCTGATCCCGACTGTCTAGTACATACTAGCTACATACATGTACTAGTACTACGTTTTGCACCCCTGGTCCTGACTCCCTGATATATGAGCGTGGTGGTTGTCACTATGTATGAGTTGCTTTCTTAAGAATGAATGTAGAAAATGTGACATAAGAGATTTAAACGATGTGTTGAAAAAGTTGTCCTATATAGAACTACCGAGGCCCGCATACGTGGTATGAATGAAGCAATGGCAAAGCACCTATGATACTTAAATATATAAGACATCATTTGTGATGAGAGAATACCTAAAACTGGCCGAATACCGGGCGCTCCGTCGACGCTCTTCAGGGAGCCCTGTATGCAACCATGAGTAATAAAACAAATTACTGCGTTATTGAAACAAAAACCTCTAGTATGAACACGCGACTGACCTGACTTGATGTATATTAATGGTATCTAGTCGTCTATAGACTCGATTCTAAGGTGAAATCTAATGCACATTGTAAATTATATCCATCAAGCGACAAGAAAGGAATGATTATATGAAGCTGAATGCGCCCTATAGGGGAATTTCTCCCTATAGGATAAAAGAGTATCGCCCGAAGATCAGAGCGATCTGCGTTCTCAGCTTCGATGAACGCGCCGCCCCGGCCCTTTTCTTATTCATAAAGGGAGCTGATATTAGAATGGCAGAAAGGGATGGACTAAGTCGGACGCTGAAACAGAATTCGTCACCATCACATACTAAAAACACGTTCCCGAGTTTCTTTACTTATTTCTTGTTTCGTGCCTTCTCACAAGTGAAAGCCGCCATGCTTGGAGACATCGCAGAACCTCCACAAACCAGCTCTCTCGGCTGCCTTTCGAACACTGCCAACTTCATCGTCGGTGATAGTCCGGTTGATTTCAGCATACCGGACCCCAGAGCCTGAGTCCCCTGAACCCGGATGCCTTCGATTCTTTTTTCCAACATGTGCATCCGGGCGGTACTGTTCCATGATGTGAAGATATAGGTCCTTGGAAACATTCTCAGCAAGCCACCGGACGATTTCTTGCCCTTCGTCCTCTTTCCCAGGCATAACGAGGTGTCGCAGGAGAACACCCTTTTTTGCGATGCCATCCGACGTAAAGCACAGATCGCCTACCTGTCGATGCATCTCCTTGAGGCTCTCCATAGCTGTCTCGGTATAGTTGTCCACTTTCAGTAATCTCTTCGATGTGGAGGTTTTCCACACCTTAAAGTCTGGCAGATAGATATCAACCAGGCCATCCGTTAGTTCTAAGGACGCCAAGGAATCGAACGCGGAAGTGTTGTATATGATAGGCAGTTTCAAGCCCTTATCGCGGGCCGCCAAGATAGAGAGTGCGACCTGGGGGACAACATGCTCCGGGGTGATAAGATTTATATTGTGCACGTGTCCTACATCCTGAAGCTTGAGATACCATTCCGCGAGCTCTTCGGGTGTCAAATCAAATCCGTTACGCTGATGCGCAATGTCCTATATAATTCAATAAATTGATTGCTCGTATCAGCACCCATCTATTGAAATATTGAAATATGGAGGGGGAAGCTAGAGCCCAAGAATATTAGAAGGGAAAAGACGGCTGGACGATGGTACTGTATCATACATGATTCTGGCAAAACACACAGCGTAAATTGCACCCCGAAAAGAAGACGGCGCCACTACCATGAAAGCCTTGAATACATGGCTCCTCCCCCCGATGAGGCGCGATCACATTGACCTTAACCGTTTCGGCACCGATCAAGCAGACTCCGGTCCGTTCATAGCGATTGACACCACAAAGACGGGGACAGAGGTTGCAGTTTCGCAAGTGCGCATAAGATAGAGAACGCTTCTTCACCACGTCGGCCTCACTTAGTAGCTGGTACCGTGGGATAAAGTCATCGAGGAGAAACTGAGGCGGGATCCCGAGGTAGCGCTTCGCAATTCGCGGCGCAAGGGCACGGGCTTGGGGGGATGCGGGCTTCAAGACTCTTGTGAGAATCATTTTTTCTTGCCTGAGTTCTAGCTTCGCCGCACCTCATTTTGGGAGCTACAAGTGAAGGGGAGGAATTGTATACCTCATCGTGATACATAGGTACTACCTAATCATATGATAGAATAGTGTAAACGGCCCGAAAGTACGACAGCATCTGTACCTAAGCACTGAAGCAGGCATCATGATAAGTACGGTACAAACCAAACACAAAAGCAGTAAAATGCAACAACAAATTGGAAATGAATGAATGAATGAATGAATAAATAATGATTAGGTAGCCAAGAAGGTGTTCAAAACTCTCCAGCATTAGTATTTCCATCGTAGAATTGGTTACTTGGAATTTAGTAAAGTGGACCGGATATGGTTATCCAGATAAAATATCCGGTTATAATTTAGGCTAATGTTATTTGGCCCGTACGCCTAGACTCTTTCAGGCTTAGCTTATTGAAAAGCACAGCAGAATTCCATGATAGTGTACACTGGCATTATTGGAAAAAATATCAAGTACAGTGGTAACATAGTAGTCTTCATCCTTTTTTCCACCCACCCGCCTGCCCGTGCATGTTCAGTGTAGTTATCCTCGTCCCCGTCCTCATCCTTGTTCCCCTCTACCCGCCCAGCCTGTGCGGCTCTCCGCGCGGCTCCCCGCCTCATCCACCTCCTCGCCTACCTCGCCCACTTTCTCGTCCCCCAATTGCTTGCTCTGTGTATTCAAATACTGAGGGGTCCCGCCTAGTGCTATTATTATCCCTCGGCCGGTTCAGCGAGCTTGTTGGGCGACCACGTGTTCTGACGACTGCCGGTTCCTGAAGTAAAAGGCGGGGGTCAAGTGGTTCGAGAATCGGTCTCAGCCACTATTGGCGATTGAAGTGGCACATCTCCAGTGGAAATTGGCGGCGTTGAAGCTCCATCAGAGCGTGGATGCAGGGTATTCCCTGTGATTTGAATGTAGTTCCGTCATGAGGCTTTATTGGCTGTCTTCCGATTTGATTATAAAGCGCGACGACCTTAAATACTGCAAATCTGGATATCTTCCCCAGTACATGTCTAAAAATCGATATTTAATGAAGGGATTGACGGTTTGCTAATCACCTTCGCAATATCGCTTTCAACCTGGTTGTGAAGGCGAAGAACCGAGCATTCAAAAGACCTAACTGTCTCAAGGTCCTTTGTAGAGACCTCGAGGTCTTGCTTCAGAACACGATGGCCGCCTTCAACTCGCGATGATGCGGTACTGCCGAGTGTAAGAAAATTGCATGTATAGCAGTGAAGGAATCGTTGTGCAGTTTCCGGACTCAGCCATTCGTGCTCAATATAAACGATAAGCTCCGCAAATACTTCATTGCTATACTGACGTTTGAATTCATTCCATTCCCCGGTTTTGGTGACGACATCGGCTGCGAACACTACCTTCATCCAAAGACGAAGCATCTGCTTCCACTTCTCATTGACAGCCGATATAAACCCATCATTGGATATGGCCATTACTGGAATCAACGCTCGTTGAATAGCAAGTTTGGCTTTAGCTAATATGTTCTTGTTAATATGCCAAATACAAAGGATAATATTAGCTGCCGGGAAAACTGTCTCGATTGGGTTGGTTAATGCATTATCTTTGTCAATGATTACCGTCTCCAAGGCAGGCAGACTAAAATCTGTATAGGCCTTCTTTAATGCATTAAGAACGAATTTATATGAATCTCCCTGCTCATCAGATATAAAGCCAAAACTAACAAAGAACGATTGCCCTGTCGCTGCTATTCCCATGATGTTCAAAATAGGCATCTTGTACCGGTTCGTTTTATAGGTGCAGTCCATGAAAAGAACACCGGGGTTTCGTTGAAGCATTTGGATAGAAGTCTTATACATACAAAATATCGACAGAATTCTGTCTTCTTCCACTTCATACACTAGTTTCCAATCCCCGCTCCTGGCAAGAGTTGAAATTAATGCTTGGGTAGATGTTCTGCCTGCCAAGAATTCAAGATGAAGGCTACGGTGAAGATTGTAGATATCTCGGGCTTCAACCAGACAACCGGGGTCTTGGTCACGTAGCCCAGCTAAAATAGCGCTGGTACGGACTCCCTGTCGCAGCTGTGCAACAATAGTATCCCGGTGCGTGATAAGAGATTGACAACGGTGAGCTGTCTGTGATTGTGGTTGGTTTGTACTCTAGTGACCCACGCATTCTGTTGCGGACGACGCCGAATTAATATTTTGAACGGGCAGTCCTCGCGTTGGGACCGGCTTTTCCGTTTCTTTGGTTGGGTTGTTATTGGCGCTGCGACCCTTGGTGCAGACCAGGTACTGGCCATTAATTTGATTTTCTCGATCTCGATCTGCACGTCGTAGAACGACCACAAACCCGTTTGCCTTTGCCCAGTTTTGTGTAGAATTCATGGCTTCTTGGTCCGTATGATCCAGTGGGAACAGAGGCGGAGTAGGATACTGGTAATATCAAGCGGATCGGTAGGGACGGGACCACCGAAATCAAAACCGGCATTATAGTCAAATAGTCCAGCGTCGGGGGCGGCTTCGTCCGATTCCCCGTCAGAAAAAGAGTCGCAATCGGATGCATGGGTAGTGATGGTTTCATCCGGCTCCCCGTTAGAGACAAAGTCGCGATCAGACAAATTGGGAACAGTTTCATCAGGTTCCCCATCAGGGAAAAGGAATTTATTCACTTCAGCATGCTGAAGTGACTCGGTCAGCTTCACAAGTGGCGCAATAGCAAGAGAGCTGTAAGCCTCAATGTTGTCAGGCCCGAATTCATCGGGAAGAACTAGATCGTTGACCGTAATAGTATCGGCCATTTCTGAATTTCATAGGTATGTGCTCGATCCAGGTAGATTCCTATCGCTTTGGTTCTACTCTAAGAGATCAATCAAGCTTACGGTGGGAAAAATTAAAGGTAAGGAAAAAAAGTAAAAAAAGTAAAAAAAAAGGGAATGGAAGCTGTGGAGATCGATTTTCTAGCTTGTGTTTTTCGAGCAGGTCGTGGGTGATGTTTAGGTTGTCATTCAGACGCGCATGCGACGCGTCGCACACAGCGCGTGCCGAGGCTTCGGCCTTCCTTTTGTTCTTTTTCTTGACAGCTCTAGTCGTAGAAGCCGCCATAATGAAATGAGCGTGATTAGGGGAAAAGAAGTTTAAGTGTTAATACATGTGCTATGGGAGGGGGGTTCTTCGATGTGGTGTGTTGAGCATATCTCAAGCTCTTGGCTAGCATCCTCCGCTTTTTTGTTGTTGTTGTATTATTTAACGTCTTTAAGTGGCCGAAAGGCTACATAGGACGGCGGGTGCACACCCCGGAGGACCTTGCAAAGGTCCCCAGCTACAGAGACTTCGTGCACCCCCCTTTCTTTATCATTAAAGAGAGAGGTACCGGATCACCTGATGGTGGTCTACAAGAGGAATAAGTCCTGTAGCGACACCTAAACCTAACATCGAGTCCGCTTGTAATTGCGCACTCGATGAATCCCGTAGCATGGCGCTCAGTCAGGTCCCTGAGGATCTACGCCCGCCGGAGTGGTTCTTTTTCCGGTACCCCAGAAAGGGGCGACACGATAGTGTCTTAGAGAGACTGGGCATGATGACATGCATGACAATCCCACGCAAGCACACGACTCCTTCACTAGTCGTTTCTGTTAAGAGTGAAGAAATCCCGGCCTACGTGGAATCCCTGACGGTAGTCAGGCACGATATTTCGTGTCCACGTTGTAGCCACCAAGCCCGGAGAGGGGTACCTCTCAGAGCACCTCTTTCTGCTCATTCCCGTTACAATCGGGCACTGAGAGCCCTGACGGTAGTCAGGTTTGAGGTACGTAGTAGAGGAAAAGACGATTGCCACTCGGCCCTATCAGCCCGGTGTCCGGCAAAGCCTGAGACCTAGGAGTTATGATAAGGATGCGGCGCACGCCTAACCTCATGCATACCACACTCAGTGTGTATGAACAGAGCTGCTGTTAATTGCGGTGCTCCCCCACGTAGTTGAAGGTCAGGGACAAAAACCATCGTCCCTCAGTGTGCTTAGAACGGATTTTTATATGGAATCTGTCAGCGGACAGGTCCCTGGATCATAAAATGAAGATAAAACTCTCTCAGTAAGGTATTGGATTGGACTTTAGCTACACGGCTGTCCTACCACTGAGTTGCTATATACAACATGCTTGATCTTGTGTGAGAGGTTAAGACCTCTAGGAAGACTTATGTAATTACATTCGTTATAGTTCCATTTGTGGTTACCTTCGGCCCCATATATGTCCGTCTCCGTAGCATGTCCGGAGACCACTTTTATTTTCCTTTGTTGATTTTCCTTTCTCTTCCCTTCCTTAACGAATCCTCTTTGTACATAAGGCTCTACATAGTTAATTGCGACAATTCTTTGTATCCCTTCACATCTTGAAATACATAGAAGCTAGGCATACAGGACTCATATATTATAATAGAGAAGCCTTGTCAGTACACTTCCTTAGCTCAATATTTCCTTGTTTAATTCAGTCACCATTCTTGATAACTAGGGGTCCGTGTGTCCCTTAACTGGGGGCCCGTGTGTCCCTTCGGTCCCAGAGCACTGACGCAGTTCCCATGGAACGCTGACAGAATCCAAGAAACCCGGGAAGTATTCCCTCGGCAGCACACAACCCTCTTCATGGGCTTTATCTCTCCTCGAACACTACATTACTCCGTAGCTGTTCCGCTGGCCACCTCTGGGAATCGAACCCAGTGCACTTTCGGCCAGTTACGACGAACTCTACTCCCGGACTCTGCTTTAGAGCCAAGTTATAGGTCTAACCTATAAGTAGCGGGGATGTAAGGCCGAGCGCTTACCAATCCCTCACGTGACCACGTGACACGGTCATTAGTTAGATACGTAGCTAGGATGGAAACTCTTCCCTTTTCCCTCCCTAGCGATAATCTTGGAATCAAAGTTAACATCGCATTTTTACCTATTTCTCTTCTTATTCATCATTCAGTAGATGCTTCTTGCATTTAAAGGGACTAGTACATTGTCACGCTGAACCACAAGTAACGAAGGATACGTACGATCCTTACAGGGGAACCATCCCCATCGAAGTAGAGTTTTGTCGTTTCAACTCTCAAACGCGAGACCCATGCCATAGGGTCTTTCTCCAGGCCGATTAAAAGGTCCAAGTTTCGGGTACGTCCTTACGGACGTTTTAACCCCTACTATCGAGACCGATTAAAAGGTTTCCCACACAGAATAAACTGCGGGATCTGGATGTTAAAACCGGACAGCTATTCCTGCGATAGTCCGGCGGCAACGCCCTATAACCCCCCATATCGCTTGGAGAGCTATAGTCGTCTACATAGTTCTTCAAGTCACCAAAAGAAACGGGTGTCAGCCCGGAGGGTAGGCGCCGCACTAGCATCCCCGCTCTGCATGCTCTCTAGATGAATAGTAATCTCAGGAGTCGCTTAAATTAAACTATAGACCAGTGGTGTAGGGGTTAGCATGTTGCTCTTATATAGTCGTCCTCCTTTTGTGTAAGGATTCTATATGCAATGGTCGTGAGTTCGATTCTCACCTGGTCTAAAGAATTTTTTTTTTTTCATCTTTGATTTCAGAATACTCTCTTTATTATCACTATCATACATAGATACATATTTGTTATTACATGCCATAGTGTTCAAGTAAGCTCCGATAATTACTATTTATCATACTACCGGCCGGTATGTAGATCTCATAGTGTGATAGTATCAGGTTTCTTGAGGGGCAATCCTCATTGCACATATGATCCGTGAGATAAAAAAATCTTGTTTTTCTATCTATATATATATGGGTTTGAAGAGGTATTTGTTACTTATGCCTTTCCTGCTCGGGCAGTCAGGCTCTCTTTTTCTTCGCTATATATACGAAATAGGAAATCGACTATAAATCATTAATAATGCGGCAAGATACTTCTCATGACGTCTCTCATTACTCCTCCATCTCAGTGTTGTGACCAATTCTGAAATCTTTAAACCAACAAATGAACGTTACCATGTTCCATGTGATATAGTCATGTGTCAGCCACGAGTAATCACTACAAGCCACGGGTGGCGGTGTAGTTACGATCGGGGTTCAGATAGGTTAATAGTCTACTTAGTATGTAGGTACGAGGAAATGTAGTGTAGCACAGTCAGTTTTCATTGCAATTTTCTTTGGGTGTATAGTAAGTAGTAATCATGGGTATATTCTACGCTTTAAATGGCAGCTTCGGATTCGGCGGTGACAGATGTCTGAACCGCAAAGAGCGGAACTAGAATTGTACCTACTAGTTGATAAAAGAATAAGTACATATGTTAATACATATAATAATAAGTCATCTCAGACATACGATTCTTCGGATGCACATACAGTTAAGAGAACGGATCAACCAGTTCAACACATGTTTTATAAAAAGGGTGTGGGTGGAGGCAAGGTTATGGATAGAGAGGCATTGAACAAGCGTTTGTACATGGCTGTGATCTCTGATAGAGGCCTACCTAAAACACCAAATATAAGATTTTAGGACAGGGTGTGCGATGCAAAGTAGCTAAAAGGTTCGTGAGCCTAGCCATTAGGAGAAGAAGTATTCGCTAGACTTGATTCGGTGAACGTCAAATTCTCCTTTAAGCGGAACCTCCCGGAACTTCATTGGAAGCCACAGAGAGACCAACTTGGCGCTTTTCTTTTTCTCAACACCGTGATCTTCGTGCTCTTTTATAGGGCTATGATCTAGCTCGGGATCGTCCAGAGTTCCCGTGCTAAGTTGGGGATCGAATTCTGAGAAGAGGCTCGACAAAGCAGGATCTTCGCCGTCTATATTTGCATCAAAAGCACTCCTCTTAGCACTGGAGATGTCGGTCGGTATTTTGCCGATGGCAGTCTCACCAAGTGAGGACGAGACAGCCAAATCGCGATTCGCTCCATTCATCAGTTCGAAGATGCTCGCTGGAGTTACCATTGTGCGCCCCTGCGCCTGTAGTTCCGGGTCATCTGATTGGAGCAGAGTTTGCCTCTTATGTTCAGCAAACAACTCTGGCCGTTTATAGAACTTGTTTGATGTAGTGTTTCGTCGATGACTTACGATAGCCATCCCGATCGGGCTCGACGACTTTACATTTGCAAGAAATATATTCTTTCCATAGCGAGCCTCGAATTCCGCCGCCAGCCGTTTGATTATATCGTCGGAATGCATGCAGACAAAAGTATCACGTAGGATACTGTTCATGGAATCAATATCACAAGCGTGAGTCCAAAACGAATCATGAACAGCTGAAAATGTCATGCCACGTCGATGGCATTCGTTCGCAGAAAGAATCATGTGAGTAGCATCAAGGGAGTGTATAAAGTTGGGAGGGAAAGCTTGGAGTTGCTTGCGCTTGGTAACAGTATCCTCCACAGATGGGTTCGCGATGCTAAGGTCCTGTAGACTGGTATAAATGCGGCGAGACTTCACGGAGCGGTATGGTTGAACAACAGGTAACCCGAGGGGCGTAGTCCAGATCACGGTTGCACGGAACTTGGAAGTTGGGTCATTCTCCTTTGGAGAAGTTCTGAAAGCGCTAGATCTTTTCCTTGGAGATGGAGTAAAGGCATGCTTCGAGAGTGAATCAATCTGTTCAGGTGACAGCGATTGAATTATGCGAGTCGCGGAGTCGCCCAGCCAATATTGGATATAATGGGCGCCACCAAACATTGAACCTAAGGCATTGAAGATCTTTCGAGCAATATACGCTGCACATTTGGTCATGTGAGGGAGATCGGGATAGTGGTCAACAAGTTGCCTGCGCACTTGTCTAATTGCACCAATAAAGGTGACACCGTAGACATTGGTCATGACTGTTTGCTTGACTATCTTTCTCTTAATCTTGCCGTCAAGTATTCTAGCCATCTCTTCACCCTCAGCTGCTTCTCGTTCAATAGTTTTTTTCACGAATTCGGCAACACCGGTATATACATCGGATGGCCGATCGGAGGGTTCCAGATTGACTTGTTTAGCTCCATCGATGTCACCGCCCAGTGCCGCATAGTGCTGGAGCCCATTGCAAGATCCATCCTGATGAATCGGCAATCTTGAGGCGTATTGGGTTGGGTTCGGAAGACGGAAGGCATTCCTGAGTTCGCAGCAAGCTGCTAGACATTGCCAGGGGTCTTCAGCTTGGAGGAACCATCGCCTGCCGTGTAGCCCCTTGTTCGCAGAGTCAAGGACGTCGTCTAAATGCTGCATAGCAAACTCCTCTCGCTCCCGGAGGCTAGCTTTGTCGAAGCCGAATACATTCGATAAGTGAATCTTGAGCCATCTTAGACCTGACGGACTGAGAGGCTTAGCCTCCTTGAAGAGAAGTAGCCCTCTGCTGTTGTCTGCACCCATCTGATTAAGATACGGCGGAAGTGGATAAGCGCGACCCCGAAAGTCCATATTGTGGGGTAGATAAAACGTTTCATTTCTATAAGAACGAGCAACTTCCATCTGAAAATTCTGGAAACACCTTGTGGAATGTAGACCCGCCCTCTTGTTCTCTATTTCTTGAACAGCGCGCCTCCATTTTCTCTGGGCCGCAGGATCTTCATCACAAGGCTTGGGAGGATGAGGAAGGTCAGGATTCTCCGGAGGTAAATTGGCAACCGATTCACCAGAATTCCAAGCTTCAAGCATGACGTCGAACACCTCTTGATTGATAACCCATGGAGTCTTGCCCAGGACATCCAAACCTGCACGTATGTCTTCGAGTCCGCCGTTCTGAAGCGCCGCTTTCACATGAGGTTCTTGTTGGATATCGCCAGGAGTTACGCGCATTATTTGACTCTTGTGACCCAAGTATCCTCCTTCCCGAAATCCCATCCATGGCTTTGGTTCGACAACCATCGGAAGGTGACGAGCAAGAATGTCGCCCGGCGGTTCACGTAATAGTCGCTTGGAAACCTCGGAGTGCGTATGGATGACGCCAACACGCACCCCTTTCTCTATCCTGTAGGAATGCTGAAAGGCGGGTTGCATGCTTGTCACTTCCTGCTGCGTTTCGGGATGCACCATTATAACAGGGACCTTGGCGACATCGAGTAGTAAGGTCATCAAGACTGCACCGACTTTTGCAGCGACTGATACCGGCCAAATGATAGTAGGATCGGATTCTTCTGCTTGCCGAACCAGAGCTCGCCATCGTCCACGACCTGCCCTCTGCTTTCGTGTCTCGACTGATTTAATCATCATCTTCTGTGTCTGTGTCTGCGCTTTGTTGTGTTTGCTTTTGCAAAGTATCTCATCCGCAATGACCTCCTCCTGCACTTCCTTCCCCAGAACGGTGGCTAATGACGCAAGCTTCAGCCCTTTCTCTACCCCGGCGCGGCTGAATAATTGGATAACATTGAGAATAGTAAGTGCTGAAAGTCTCTCAGGGATCATACACTGCAGAAAGACGCCATATTCGCGACGCTCTCTCTGGTCAATCGACTGTGTTTTCTTGACCTTATCGGCTTCCGCTACTTTCTTCAGCTCCTCTTCGATCTTATTAACCAGACCAAAGTGCCATTCGGCGATAATACAGCCTAGCTTTTTCCCACCCCCTGTAACATCAATACGAGCATCTGTCATTTCCTTGAACTCCTTGTGCCAACGATCAATAGCTGATTGCACTACATCGGTTTCAAGTTGTTGCTGCCTTAAATACTGGTATCGCCTTGCCTTCTCTGCATTTGGGATGTTGGGATCGCTGGAAATTTGAATGGAAGACTCATCAGAGAATAGGAGAAGAGATCGCATTAAAGAGGCGAGACCATGTCCCTTTTGCTTGACAGGGTGTATCGGGAGAGGTTCATATGCTTCGATTCCCTCTGGAGATGATGGCAAATGGTGCACCGGGTTCTCTGCGATGCTCCCAATTGCTACGCGTTGGAGGTCTGTAGCACAAACCTATCATAGATAAGTGAACCGGGGACATGCGACTCCGGATAAATAAGCTACTCACTTCAGATAGTTGGCCAAGCTCAAGTTCTGACAGAATCGGGAGCGCAAGGACTTCTTCCTCAATGCTAGCATTCTTCGCCATTTCCCAATATCTTCGGACGGTTCGATCTCTCTTAGGGCCATGGAGCATGCGCAATGCCATCCGGATCATGACAGCGTATGTGGTGGCATTCGGCCTCACACCGCCCCGCGGCATGTCAACCTCAAACCATTTTTGCAAGGCCCAAACTAAATCGTTCTGTCTAGTGATGATTATATGCGACACCATCGACTGTAGATAACGATTGTGGAGTTGCAAATACTCCAGGGAATGGTAGGGATAAAACTCCGCTAGACGGTGTAATAGCGACGCGGCCCGGTCGAATCTTCCAACTTTCATAGAGGCATCTAGGTTCGCTAGCATCTCTGCTGCATCCCCCCCAATTCCATTGATTTTCCTAAAGATCTTGGGCTTTGTTTGTAGGAGATCGTCCATGATGATAAGGGATGAGGTATCGAGCTCTGAGCCGTTAGTTGAAAATGGGGGAGTGATCCAAGAGTTTGACGAGTTATGATTAGTACTAGCTGTGTAAGGGGCGCCTTCGAACGGAATATACCCGCCATGGTCAACGATTGGACTGTCCGTCGTAGTAGCAAGATTCCGCGTGGTCTGGAGAGAGGGTCGGCAAGGACGTTCATGAACACTGATCGCCGGTGCTAGCCGAGTTGACTGGGAGTGAAGCCTTAATGCCGCAGGACAAAGCCATGGCAAGGATAGCAACTCAATGGACCGCTGTAGTTGTTGCTGTAGTCCATTCCTTCGACGAGCCGCTCGAGGTATCATGGTATGAGAAAAAAATCCAATGAGCTTCAAGGTTAAAGAAGCACGAAGGGAGGTAGTATCCTACAGAATGCCAACACTTAAATGCGAGTCAAGATACTAAATATAAAATAAATAAAAACAATGCAGAATTAAGGAGTGCATGTGAACGGAGCTATATAGCACAATCCAAAAGGAGAGAAACAGGAGTTTCCATTAATAATAACTAAATCTCAATATAGAGAGGTTGAACTCTAGAATAACTGTCACCACTCCATCTGCAATTAAGAAAGAGGTAATAAGAGGAGAGAAAAAAAGGCATGGGATCGTGAAGAAGCACATTATCGTAGAGGAAAAAAAAAGGCCGAAAAGAGCAACAAGGATTCCAACGAATCAATTGATGGCACGTGATCCATTTCTGTCTTTTTTTACCTCGGGACCCAGGCTCTTCCGCTCCGATAATAAGCCCTTTCAGGTTAGCGGGTCGCGTGAATCAGACTGACTTGTGTGATGCTCCCAGAAGCTTGTTGGGTTTGGCTTGGGTGCTGTTAGATAGATACTTGTTAGGTTGTAAGAAGTCACTGTGCACCTTTTTATGGCCGATTGGTATCTAACAGGCGCCAAAATACTTTTTGCATGTCATGAGACGTAGCAATAAAGTAGTATGTAGTGATTCCGAAGAGCTCTCACGCAACAACCATATTCTTATTCATCATTGTTTGATCCCAAATCTTATGCTCACAGCAAATAACGTGATCTCCTTGTCATTCCTTTTCCACAATGCAAAAGTACGCCTACATTGTCACAGCAAATGTATTACCTTTGATTTGGTTGAGATATTGGGCAATGCTAGATTTTGCTATCATGTGATAATAACGAAGCTTGTATGGGTGTTATATTAGTAGTAAAAAAGTCAGGACTCGCGAGATTTGTTGAAAGTTTATGTTTGCAACTAACCCCCATCAGCGTCGAACCACAACGTACAAATTGTTGAAATTTAACACAATGTCTATACGGTGACTCGATCCACACGCTAAGAGCGCACTAGGATGAGCATTAGATAGCCGCACATACAAGAAGTTTCCGATGAGAGAGGAAAGCTGTGGGAATCTCATTCTCGATTCGGATCAGGTTCTATCAAAGCAAACGATATTCTATGGTTTGTACACGAATGATGGAGATGATTAAAGCTAAACAATGTGGCAAAGATTAGTCGCCAACGTTTAAAGCATTTCGATGGCTACCAACGAGTGAAAGATGTAAAAGCAGCGGTGCATTAATTACCTAGGCATAGAATTAGATGAAATGCTACAATACCCGGTACAAACTTAAATCTGGTAGCAGATTCCTGCACATATGTAGCGCTGGATATTTCCATGACCCCTATCCAAGGCAATGCGCGCTGGCGTCGAACAGACGTAGTCTCCCGGACTAGAGTCTACAATGGCTCGTTAGTGGCCATCGCCTTTCGAAGAAGTGTGTAATTTCCTTTGGAATACTGATCTCTTGCTAAGGCTGACCGCTCATTCGAATCCGCGAGAAACTGTTTTATCTCATCCAAGTCGGATGGTGATTGATCCTCACTAGCTGGGGATATAATCTCATCATCTTCACAGTGAGAGGTCCATTCGCCCTCGAGGCTAACGCCGACATTAATATTGTTGGTAGAATACGGTGTTAAGCTAAGTAGCTTGGTCTTAATGAATCTTATCTTATTTCTGTCTTAATCTTGTCTATCATTTCTATCTTAAAGAAACTATCGTTGCGGACATGAAGGCTCTATTTATGTCCTTCAATCTGGTTCCCATATCTTCAGTAGTTTGGGAGTTCTCACCACTCGTATCATAGGATTAGAACTCCAGTACCTTATTACTACTGTAGGCTTCTCCCAACAGTCTTCACTGTTCCAAACCAACTACCGGCATGTCCCTACGGTACGGGAAGTTGCTACTAGTATTCGCAGCAGCTAGTTGTACCGACAAATATCATCTTTGTCTAAATCAAAAGACTCATCATTATCGGCCATTGTTTTCAACGCAGGAATTTGATTTCCGTTCACTGATCTTACCCATAGTACTTTATTGATACCAATTGACCCACATAGGCCCGCAGGCGAAAACGGTTGCGCGATCTGCACCAAAAGTACGCTTCTCAGTATCAGTCGCTATAAACTTGCGGGGGTTGACTGATACGTCCATTCTCATCCGGGATTAATGGATGAGCGTTGAAATGTCCAAGCCAGTGGATCCTAAGACATAGACAAGATCAGTGAACGCAAATCAAATTCCCATGTTGAAAACAACAATGATCGTCAAATCATACTGGCGAGAAATAAAGCACGATTACCTACGCAGGTTTAATCGACCTCGTTATCTCGGTTCTGTTTATCAGTTCGATTCCAGACAGCATTATGCGAATGCAAACTACCCTCAACAAAGATCATCGCAAGGCTAGTTATTGCATCCTGGAAGGCATTCAAAAGAGAAGGGAAAATGTTGTTCGTTCACTTAGAAATGATTGAAAACCCTGCTCAGCATCATCATACTAACGCTGCTCAATGGAACCTTGTGGATGCTCATACTTTGTATTTTGCCTCACCGCCAATGATTGTGCCAAGCATGCTTCTGAGAACCGAGGTTAGTCGGCCAAGTTAAGTCAAAAACGGTTAGTGCGCATCATAGCCGTTGCTAGCCGAGGCAAGAAGGATGATCATGTAAAGGTACCTATAATGTACTGTACTGGGCATACATGTACCTGCATATGATACCTGCATATGTTATATCGATGATCGAGTATAGGGTAATTTCAATACTATGAGGTAGTTAGTTTTCGGTGTAATTTAATATTTATAATATTGCCCAAGTCCTAAATACAAATCAGATTGCCGGCCCTAATTCGACAACCCACGATCACAAGCCCACGATCACAAGCCAAATAACGGCAAGTACTAGTAGCCTAGGCACATTTCTCGGAACCAACAAAACTGCTTGCCCTGACGCAAGTCTTGCTTGGGTGGAAAGGAATCGCGGAAGCCATCGACTGTCATATGATGAAGAACCATACTCCTATATGAAACAAAGTGGATAAATATATATATCTAAGTTTATCTTACCACGAAGACTGGCCATTTCTGATCTTCGCGGTGTCAAGCTTATCTGCTTTCGGTCGGAGTTGTTCCAATCCATAGATGTCGATAGTCTATATCAGGCCAGGCTCTTGAAATATGATATGCTATGATAGTAGTATCAAATAAGGATCTCATCATCGGTCTTTTGTTCTGATTCCATGCGGCACTCCTTTTGGGTCAACCTTGTTATTCTTTGAATGCTGCAATTTGCTACTCCCTTTTGTTAGACTTCCTACGGCCTACGAAATCTTGAAGCGTTCTTTCGGATCAAATATCGGTCGTGATGGATACACTTGACCTGGAAGAGCAGGCATACTGGGAAGATGTTAAGACGGTCAAAAAATGGTGGAATGATCCTCGATGGAGGTACACGAAACGCCCGTTCACTGCAGAGCAGATTGTGGCCAAGCGCGGAAACCTGGAGATCAAATATCCCTCTGATGTGCAGAGTAAGAAACTATGGAAGATCCTCGAGGAGAATTTCCAGGTTAGATTCCAATCTGTGTTCCGGATCATATCTCAATTTATTGATCCCTCAAGGCAAAGTAGAGAAAAGTCGCGAGCTTCACGTATGGCTGCTTAGAGCCAACAATGCTCACCCAGATGGCTAAGTACCTTGACACTGTATACGTATCTGGCTGGCAGAGCTCCTCCACCGCCTCATCAACAGATGAGCCGTCACCCGATCTGGCAGACTACCCAATGGTCTCGTTTCCTTGCTATGACTGTGACTCGTATCCCATTGCTGACGGAGCGGGGTAGAATACCGTGCCCAACAAAGTCAATCAGTTGTTCATGGCCCAGCTCTTCCACGACCGCAAACAACGCGAGGAGCGTATCGGCACTCCCAAGGAGAAACGGAGCATGGTTGCCAACATTGACTATCTTCGACCCATCATTGCTGATGCGGATACCGGCCATGGTGGTCTCACAGCCGTTATGAAGCTAACGAAACTGTTTGTAGAAAGAGGTGCAGCAGGTATTCACATTGAAGACCAAGCCCCAGGTACAAAAAAGTGCGGACATATGGCCGGTAAGGTGCTGGTTCCCATCAGCGAGCATATCAACCGTTTGGTGGCAATCCGAGCCCAAGCCGACATTATGGGTGAGTAAGGCGTCCAACCCTTTTATATCTTGCCCCTTTTCAACTTTTTTAGTCTAAGCACTTGAAGGTGTCGACCTCATCTGTATCGCGCGAACGGATTCTGAGGCGGCAACGTTGATCACATCTACCATCGATCACCGTGATCACGCATTCATCATTGGATCGACCAATCCGGACCTCCGACCTCTCAATGATCTCATAGTCACTGCTGAGATAGAAGGAAAGACTGGGGCTGAGCTTCAGGAGATTGAGGATCAGTGGCTAACCAAAGCTGGCCTGAAGCTGTTCAACGATGCCGTTATCGACACCATTAACTTCGGAAAGTATGGCGACAAGCAGGCGCTCATTGAGTACTACCTTCGGGCTGTGAAACAGAAGAGTAACAGTGAGGCTCGAGTAATTGCCAAGGAAATCACTGGGGTTGACATATACTGGGACTGGGATCTCCCCCGTACCCGTGAAGGCTTCTACCGATATCAAGCAGGAACACAGTGTGCGATCAACCGCGCCGTTTCGTATGCGCCATTTGCCGACCTGCTCTGGATGGAGAGCAAGCTGCCAGACTATGCACAGGCAAAAGATTTTGCAGATGGGGTGCACGCCGCATGGCCCGAACAAAAGTAAGCTGTTCCATGAAATAGAAGCGTCACAGGAGCTTATTTAAATGCCCAGGCTGGCCTACAACTTATCACCATCTTTCAACTGGAAGGCTGCGATGGCCCCTGAAGAACAAGTGACGTATATTGAACGGCTCGGCAGGTTGGGCTACTGTTGGCAATTCATCACATTGGCCGGCCTACACATGACCGCACTCATAACCGATCAGTTCACACAAGCGTATTCTAGACATGGCATGCGAGCTTATGGGGAACTGGTGCAGGAGCCCGAGATCGAACGCAAGGTTGATGTTGTCACACATCAGAAGTGGAGCGGTGCCAATTACATCGACAACCTGCTTAAAATGGTAACCGGCGGCATTAGCAGCACCAGTGCTATGGCAAAGGGGGTAACTGAAGAGCAGTTCAAATGAACCATAATACGCATCACTTGATTAAAGGGAATGGGGGGGGTCAGCCTGAAGAATCAAGATCGTGGGAAAGGTAGTCTGCAGTTTGGAATTGACTCTCGATAATAGGTTGTTTATGAACTTTGGGTATGTATGTGTATACTTGTATGCAGAAGTATATAGTTGTAACAGGTCGAAGCAATTGATCGCGGTAATGAACCTACGTCGCGACGCGGAAGGTTCACCGTTTTATTAATTAAATGTGTATATATATATGTCGATAAAGGTTGAGCCTCGCCACCGTACCTTAAACACATAAGCTCTGAATGGGGGGCCAAGGGCTCAGGAGGTGTAATTATAATAGTACATGTATAAGTGATTTGCATCGGCCTTCGAATTGGTGGGGATTTCGTGGAAAATGTGAATATCGTAGTCTCCCTCTCCACAGAGTTACAGAGTGGGTGATACGGCCGTTATAAGATATACACCCGGTCTCCACGGCCGGTCCACTTGTCGATAGAAGGCCTGCAGGACAGGTCTTGGGTCCACTCCCGCCAGAGAATTTCCACTGTCTTGACCGGGGTTGAGGCCTGGCCGCTGAACTTGGGCCTGGGTTAGAGGCAGCCGGCCCAAGCCCTTATCAGACACTCGATTGCAAGGTCGCGGTGAACTAATTACTTAAGCGTTTATTTGCAGCCTAGCGTGGTGGGGCCTCACGCCGGCTTGGCGTTTCATCGGCAGTGCTGTCCTCCCTGGCGGCTACATAATGACTCTCTTCAACTTCTACTTAGCCATGGCCAAGCGCCGAGTGCCTGCAAGCGCCCAGAGAAGACTGAGGCTCTCGACCTCTTGCAGGATAAGTATGAGCTCTGCATATGCCGATGACAGCAGTCCGCTAATTATCCATAGGAAAGCAGAGTAAGAGCATCCTAAAAGCAGAACCATACGAGCTTCGAAGAAGCGCGCGTCTCAGCGCCATATCACAAGCGAAAAGCAGTAGGAATAGAAGAAAGGAATCCGAACCTGGCTTGTCTTCAGCGGTTGAAATTTTGCAAGATCGGGCGGTAGGTTTCCCTCTTGTTCCATTGCTTGTTATCTACTAATTATGGTCGCATTCTAGCCACTTGATTTTTTCAATACATCCCGGAAAACCCCCTTGAAACGAAAACGAGACCAGGAAATCCGGTCTTTCTCCCCTCCAGCGCAAGATTTCCTCCCTTCGAAACGCCTTCGGACCTCGGCTCAGGGCACAACAGAAAGACGACCACAAGAGGTTGAGAAGAACACCGTTGCTGACCCACTTCGTAGTTGGGTACTAGAAAACAGGTGGCCTCGCGAATATTTTGAACCAGACGATCAAGCAAGAGAAGAGCTTTTAGAACACGACAGCTGGCTAGCAGATATCATGGCACAGCAACCTGTTCCGATCGTTCAATATGTGGAAAGAAACGGATTCAGATATCCACTGCCCGTTACAAAGGCCCCTGCATCGCTCCGCCGCAAGCAATCAGATTCGAGCCTGACTGGGTCTAGTGACCAGAAGAACAGGGAAAGCAAGAGCACGCCATACAGAGATCCTCGTTACAAAACATTACTCGCAGCCAAAGGCAGTTATCTGTGCGATTTTGGTGACGATGATCCCCCGACATCGGTTATGGATCCAGGTCGAAATTTGCTCAATGCAGAACAAGTCGTGCCTCAGAACTCGCTATTCCGCGGCGATATATTCAGGAGATTCTGCCGAGAGATAGAAGACAGAAACGAGGCTATGATTGTTCAAGATATCTCTCGCTTACTTGTCCCATCGGCAAAGAACCTGGCCATATATGGTGACAGACATCTTGATGTCTTAATCGAGAATGTCAATGAGGCCTGGACAGGGAGCATTCCAGTGGAGGGTCCCAGGCCACAACCAGATTATGCCGTCGGATTCGACCGATCCGCATTCACGAACGAACAACTGAAAAAGCTTGGTCCACTTATCGGCAGCGTCTTTGATACCTCATTCTTTGTTGCAACCTACCGGATGTATTTTCCATTTCTCACCTGCGAGGTCAAGTGTGGCACTGCGGCGCTTGACATTGCTGACCGACAGAATGCTCACAGTATGACCATTGCCGTGAGGAGCGTCGTCGAGCTCTACAAAGGAGTAAAGCGTGAGAAGGAACTCAACCAACAGATTCTCGCCTTTTCGATATCGCACGATCACCGATCAGTTCGCATCTATGGTCACTACGCTGTCATCGATGATGACCAAACTACTTTCTATCGCCATCCGATCAAGACGCTCGACATCACAAGCGAAGAAGGTAAAGAGAAATGGTTGACCTATAAATTCACCAAGAATGTCTACGATATTTGGATGCCGACTCATCTCCAACGAATCTGCTCAGCTGTCGACCAGCTTCCATCTAGTCTAGACTTCGAAGTTCCCGAAGGGCCTGAAGCGCAATCCGAGGAGGCGACCGGGCTATCACAAGACATGGGCACTCTTCTCTCAGGGCAATCTAACAATGCTATCGCTTCGCAAATAGGCCAGGAAGACGATGAGCTTATTCCTATTGTCCCGCAAACGGCCACCCCGGACACGTCGGTTTCTAAAGGGGGAAGGCAAGGAGCGGCCAAAAGGGCGAAGAAAAATCCTCTAAAGAAATAGCGAACGCCCAGACTAGAAAACAACGATGGGCCGGGCAAGGAGGTGGAGGTTCAGTAAGAATGTGTATGCATCATAATGTGGTGTCTTCAGAAGCTTGCTTCGTCTCGCTGACGGCAAGGCTTGCGGTAGGAGCACGAAAGGGAATGGCATTCGCTAAGCATGGCCTTTTCAATGCAACCCACGGTTCTTGCGTGATGCCATGGGAGATGACCATTTGCTGACTCGGAAAACTACACAGACCTTGTCAATGGTCCTCCACTTCCAGGGTGATCTCGTAAGAAGATGCCTATTTAGTTGCTATCGGCAAAGAAGATGAAGATAATCTGTCAGATTAGCGAGCTACATTTGCCACAGGACACGGTGAACGTATGGGATATTGGCTTGTGAGACGATAGCTGGCATGCTGCATGCCTAGCCGCCACTAATATACTGTGCTACCGTGTGTGCCAAGCTTCCATTGTTGACCTAACTGATATTGTAAGGTCATACACAAAAAGAGTGAGTGCTTAATAATGCAAGACGTAAGGAGACATGGTACCCCGAGTTTAGCCGATAACCATCGCCAACGTTGTCCGCAATTCTCTTTTCTTTGTTCTCGCAGCGCCCCTCCCGCGACCCAAACATTGACCTCGCATTTCTTCGACAAACCTGCCAAAGCCAGTCACCCGCCCGGCCAAATGCGCAAAATCGGTCCTCCTCGAAGTCAACCACGGCGAGAAAGAGATGTCTTGAAACTACCTCTCAAGAGAATGTAACAGAAGTTGCCGAATCAAACAACCGGGTCTTCAAAAGACTTGAAAAAGCACTCGGCTCTATATCAGAGGTCGACCTACTCTCGCTGTTTCCCTTAACTGTAGACGCGAGTGACGCACAGCAGTGCGACTCTGGCCCTACAGGTTTAGCATTACATACGATACTGTAAATCATTAGTACAAGACATCTGTCGAAGGGCTTTGCATGGAATTTTCATGATAACGATAGGAAACGAGATTGGTTGGTAGGTGAGGACTTTCCCATATGTTACAGCGCATGAAACTTTACTGGCACCACAGACCCTGCGATAAGCTTCTGCTACACCATTGTTACCTACGTGCCTCGGTCTTTTGCAAAATCCATGGCGTATCGATGAAATATTATTTCCACTTCACAGATCCAGTCCCACCCTCATGGACATGGCCTGTGCCAAGTCGCCTGTCCTCTTCGTCCTTGAAGCGCACTGATATGACAGGCTTGTCGTCGCTCCGGTCATCGTGAGACTGGTGAAGGCGAGTGCCTTTTATTTCGGCCTTTTTCACTTTCGAGTTCTGGTCCGAATTAGTCGTGCTAAGCGCATTGAGAAGAGAACACACGTGCCTCCTGTTCTTGCTTCTCATAAAATGCTTGAACAGTCTGTCGGAGCTGCGCATTAGAGAAGTTTTCCAGCTTGACAGAACCAACGTATTGTATGAGTCTCCTGGAGCTTGAGTTCATGGTGGAAAACTTGAGTGTCAAAGCTGTGGAGATTATGATGAAACTTGAGTCTGCAAACGGTGCAAGTAGCTGATCTTGGTGAAGATGGCTTTACCTGCAGCAGGGCTGTTACTTTATACCCACCGACCTCATGTTAGCGCCGATAGCAGCCCCTTATGCTTAGCATAGACACTATGATTTTGTTCAGAAACCGCCACGAGAGTGATGTCCCCGTATCTGTTTCAGAAAAGTAAACGCTGCGGTAAGATCGACCGGAGACCAATCACCAACTTTGCGAGAATTGATAATGCGGCAGAAGCGTCTGCTGCCGTCAAAGCCAATGGTTCTAACCATTGTAAGTTTGGTTTACTTGGCACAGGTGGTCCCATTAATAGAAGCAAACTCCGCATCCTAATGGTTTGTGTTTCGTGCCCAAACATCAACTCACAACGCCACGCGTTCGTTTTGAAGTCCCAAGCGGCATACATATTGTCGGCCTCACTATTCATTCAAATTGATATCTGTGATGGTCAGAACCAAGGGCTGGATTCGTCAATTCCTCAGAACGCCGTCTTACTCAAAACCGCGTTCCAGAAGTACCAAAGCAACCAGGATGAACCACTCACAG